>JANHFT010005128.1:2312-16939 GCA_032467955.1 Pseudoxenodon macrops | reverse complement strand
TTTCCTCCCCAAAAACTCAGGTGCGTCTTATATTCAGGTGCGTCTTATAGTCCGAAAAATACGGTATATACCACGCCATAGTGATTTACAGCACTCTCTGAGCAGTTTATAGTCAACAGTCTGGCTCCTCATTTTATTGATCTCAGAAGGATGGAAGGTGGAATCAACCTTAAGCCTGTCAGGATTGAACTCTAGACCAGGACTGTCAAACTTGCTTCATCATGTTGTCATCATGTGATATATCATGACTTTTTTCCCCTTCACTAAAATGGAGGTGGGCATGGCCAGTGCGTGATGCATCCAACCCCTGGGCCACGAGTTTGATACCCCTACTCTAGATTGTGAACAGAATTAGCATGTAGCACTGCATTCAAATCACTGTGCCACCAGGGCTCTTATCTAATGTCAGATAAAATAAGATTTGCTGGTTATTGTACAAATCAAACATCTTGTGGCTTTTGAGTCATTTGAGTGATAGCATTAGCATTTCTTTCATTCTACCTTAATCACATATTGTTGTTTAATGACTCCAAAATTCTGTGCATATCTTGCCTCAGTTTCCATCAGCCCATTATACATTATTGTAGCTAATGTAAGAGGATGATGGCAACTCTCTAGATGTGTTACCACCTCTAACTTTAAAAGATAAAGTAGAAATTTTGGGAGAAGTGATCCAATAATCACCAACTGACCTTCTCTCTATTCTCAATTTGTTAATTGCCAGTTAACACACTATTTAAAAGGTCCAGGTATGTGGTCAACTGTCTCAGATAAAATCTCATTAAGCTCATTAGTTCTTTGATGAACTTGAGTGAGAGATACCACTAGGGATTCATCCAGATACTAACATTAAAATTGTGAGTAAAAAATATCACCCATACTAACATTTAAACCATACCGATTAATATAAATTGATTTTGTGCCAGATTTGTTTGATATATTTTTCACTGTGACCTATTTAGAGGTGTGTGCAAATTATTTTTACAAAATATGGCAGTATTGCAAACTGCCTGACACTCTAAGGAAGACAGGAGAATTTACTAAATCACCCTTGGATCTCTCACTTCACTGGGATAAATTGAGTTAATATAAAACCTACTTTAGTCTAATTCAATTGTAATTTATTCGTAGTATAGTACAAGAACATTAAATTTTGAAAAATATTTTAAAAAGAAAGTCTTTTCATTTTCACCGTCATTCCAAAAATATTTCATGATAAGAAGAGTGCAGGTGGGGTCTTTTGAGGATAGTTATTTTTCCTGGTTATTACTGCCATTTTCATGCAAGCCCTCAGAACAACACAGCAGTACAATTATTCTTATAAATGCACCTTATTCATAACGTTCTCCAGGCACAGATACATAATTATATACTAACAGATATAGTAAAGGTTAAACACACAGAAATGCAGTTAGGTGCTATAAAATATAGCATAGAAACATAATATATTTTGGAAACATAATAAAAAGAGTTGCACTGTTTCAGACCATAGACATAATTACTTCAGCAATCTCTTGCGAGAAACCCAAACATAGGACATAGGTACAAGAGAATATACTTTTCATGCTCCCTAGCAACTACGTACCATTATCAATAGCTAATAAAAGGTAACCACATGCTGAAGACACAGGCTCTCTTGAGGGAATTTAAAAGCAGGGATCCACTTGGTCACGCTCTTTCAATCTGTGATACTTTTTTAAATATTGCAATGCCTTATCTACAAAGTGAACATAAAATTTACAATGCACAACATAATTTAAAAGAAACAGAGGACCATCACCTCAAACATTTGCAGGTAATCCTTGTTTAGTGACCTCAATCAGGACTAGCAACTTGGTCATTAAGCAAAGCAAAGTGAAATCGTAACTATGCTTATGATCTTATTTCAGCTTTCCTTTGCTTTGCTGACCTGCAAAGATTGTAAATGCGAGGATTAGCTGTAAAGTTTCTTTTCCATCACTGTCATAACTAGAAACAGCTGCTAAACAAGACAGTCGCTAAATGAGGACTATCTGTATAGCATTTTCTTAATTCTAAGTTCATTGCTGAGGAGGAGAGAACATCATTTATTTATTTGTTTGTTTGTTTGTATTTTCTAAGCTGCCCATCTCCCTCAAAGAAGGTTTCTGGGCAGTGATTATATATTAATTATTTAAGAAATTTATAATATAATTGATTGAAAGTAATGGTTACAGGTTTGTACAATACTGATTTATCTTTTGCTGTTGCCTATTAACAAAGAAATATTTTTGATGAATAATGACTGCAGAAAAATGGATAGAAATAACATTTCTGTTCTTGTTGTCTTTACTCATGTAATTCCTAAAGAAAAAGTTTGTAGATGTAGCTAATTTTAAACGAGAAACATACATGAAGAGTTTAGAAATCCTGAACTACTAATAAGTATTTCATTAATATATTTAAATAGATTGTTTCCTATAAAAAAGAATAGTCCACATTTCAAATACTCTCTAGACATTATGTTTAACTAGGAGATGGAATGTAGGGTAACATATTTCTGGAGAGTTTTATCATTACGTTCTTTTATTTATTAACTTATCCACTGTGCAACTCTGTGCCCATTAACTAATGCATTCTATTTCTTATAACATTAATGTGTAACCCTATAAGTGCCAATTTAATCCTAATGCACATTTAACATGTATGTTTATCAAATCTATCTTGGGGTTCTATTCAAAAAGAATACTTAAAGTTAAAGAAACGTTTATGTTGTACAATTCTCACTATAAAAATGAATAGAAAAATAGCAGCTATGTTGTAAAACTATGCCATCTGCTGTTTAAAATGTTTAAAGTACATATGAAGCATTTAGGTATGCTCACAACTCAGAAGATTTTTAAAGCCTGGTGTTTTGTTATCTAGATAGAGGGAGGGAACTTTCAATGTATTATATATATTTACTAATTTATAAATGTATTTATATATATAGGTATACTGAATTAAATAGACAATTATTTAGCTACATATCTACTTATAATCTATTATAGCAGAGGTGGGTTCCTACCAGTTCTATCTGGTTCGATAGAACCATTAGTAACTCCGCGATGACATCATGGAGCCTGTTCCATAGGTGTCTCCGTGGGTGCCGCCATCTTGGATTTTGCTTCTGCACATGCGCTAAAGCTAGTTTTTGATTGCTGTGCGCGCGCAAAGCGCACTTCGCACACACACACGCAGCCTGACCCTGAGCAAATTGGCAGCAAAAATATTCACAATCAAAAGTTGTCAATAAACTTTCTTCTGCCTGTACATTTTGGCTTCCATTATCCCCCAGCTTTTAGATTCTTACAGCTTCTACACTGATCATTTTCTATTGCGTATGTGTCTGTTTTCGCTGTTTTCTTTCTTTTTAAACATTTGCTTAAATGTTTCTTACCCTGCTCAGGAGGAGCATCACCTCTCCATCACAATTTCTTGACCTCTGTACTAGAAGCTGAATTTCTAAAACTCACTTTCTCTGACTTTTATCAGTTAAGTTTTATTTTTCAGTTTGCACAAAAGAACTACTAGAATGCAAACTAGAGATTTAACTATATGAGTACAATTTTAAAAAAATTAACAAAAGATGATTCTCAAGCTTAGTTTAGGGAGCAATTATTATTTGTAATACTTTTCAATAATGACATTTTTAGGCTATCAGTTCTGGGTAGCAATCATCAGACAATTATTGACTGATATTTAATTATTTGCTGTCATCTAGTGGCCATCTGGATTTCTGCAGTTCTGTTCTGAAAGTTCTTGTGTTCTAGTAACTGCTCTCATTAGCTTCAACATTCTAACTTATAGGGAAAAATTAAAAAACCTAAGAATTCATTTATTAATCAATTTAATTCACCTATGACATTTAAAATTTATTGTTTCTTCTCACAAGAGGAAAACTGATTGCAGGCAAGCTGATGGCATTCATCTCTTTTATATTATTTCTGAGAATGATAATGTCTTATGTTTTTTAACATAGACCACCCTGTCCTTGAGTGGCTGGGTGAACTGGACATTAACATTTGAACTATTATAAGTCCATGTATTTGCCATATGCTAAATAAATAAATAAATTTGAGAATGATCACCTAAACAAGAATGATAGAATTGACAATGCTTTCAAGTGTTCTAGATTCCTGTTTTTTTATTTCACTATCCAATAATTATTATACAGAAATGACTTATCATTAGTTACAATTTCATTTCTTAACTCTTGATGTTCAGAATTAGTATTTGCTATTAATTACCCACTAAAAGACCATACTTTAAACATCTTGGATGAATGAAGTAATGAATGTAATTATATATATTTTACAACATTTATAGCATTTGAGAACTATATTATACAATATTGATTCAATTCAATACATATGCCTGAATATTTTCTATTGTAGGTAAAAAAAATACTATGAAATCTATATTGGTAACATGCTAACCTTGAAAGATTATATTCATGGTGCGACCTTTTGCCATTATTACGTTCCCATCTAGAAGTTGGATCAATAGGCAGCAAGCTTCCTAAACTTCGCCTTATCTGCAGTGTTGGTAAGCTATTTCGGCTGCTCAGTACCTAGTTAAGGACAAGTTAAGAAAAATTATACTTTTTCCCCACAAAAAAAATCCATTTTAAATCATGCTTTGCTGTTCTCAGCAGCACACAGCTATATATTAGCATCATTTAATTTAAATAATTTAATTTAAATCAGCTAGATATATAATAGCTGAAGTAATTAAACTGTAAACAACTTTATCTTTAAAAAGTTTGACTACCACATTATCTATTCTCTTTATCCATTTATTTTTCTGCCATAACCAGCACAGAGGATTGCATTTATACAAATATATTAATATTGTACTTGAGGCAACATCGTCTCCAACATTAATTGGAAAGCCTGCTATGGTAACAGAAAGTTCATTTCTTAGGCAGTTTAACTTTAAACTAAAACTTTAGTAAGAGTGGAAAGTTACCAGTTTGACTGCAACTTAAAGATCAAACAGGGAAGTTACGTTAATCAGAAGCACAGAGACAGAAATAAGAGCAAAACAGACAAACTAGGAGAAAGAGAAAAAAAGCATAGGTGAAAAGGACTGAAAACAAGGAGCAGGTTAGTTAGCTGACGTAGTGATTGAAACAGTTGTATAATGCTAGTGAGATAATACATGATAGGAAAGAAAGAATGCTAATAGAGAAAGAAAAATCTGCTCATAGTTAATGGAAATCTAATAAAATAGGAATAATTTGAAATGTAGGAAGCTTATGTAGCCACTGGCAGACGAGATTAGGAGGCAAGTAGAAAAATATAGATGAAAACTGTTAAGATAGCCCTGTGGTTTGCTCCTCTGAAAGGAAGAAGAGGAAGAGACAGAAGACCTTTGAAAACAAGATTTTTGGGCAGTTGGCAAAGACATTATATTACTACGACTGAAACTGTGTTTATTCACCTATGTATGACAGGATGTTTGTGTTTGTGTGTGTGTGTGTGTATGAGAGAGAGAGAGACATTAGGTACACTGAATTAAATAGACAATTATTTGGCTACATATGTACTTATAATCTATTAGTAGCAGAGGTGGGTTCCTACCGGTTCTATCTGGTTTGATAGAACCGTTAGTAACTCCGCAATGACGTCATGGAGCCGGTTCCATAGGTGTCTCCATGGGTGCTGCAATCTTGGATTTTGCTTCTGCACATGCGCAAAAGCTAATTTTTGATTGCTGTGTGCACGCAAAGCGCACTTCACGCGCACACATGCGTGACATGAGCGAATTGGCAGCAAAAATATTCACAACCCACCCGATTAGTAGGTGCAATGTAGGCCAATCTTCTGCTCCATGCAGGAATCCAAATTAAAGGATCCATGGTATTCAGTCATTGCTTAAATACTTCTCTACATAACTGGTTCCATGACTTAACTGCTTAGTCTTAGAAAAAGTTTCCTAAATAACTTGTCTTCTATTAACTTCACTATACTGTGACCTGCCCTCCAGGATGGTAAAAAATAGATCTTAAACCTTTTTTTTCTGTAACATCCTTTCAGCTGCTTGAAAAATAAAATTGTACCCAAGTAATTGCTTTAAAAAATGAAGTCTGTTTTCTTAGCCTTTCCTTAATTTCTAATGCCTTATTATTCTATCTTCCCCTAAATCTCTCCCAGTTTGTCTGAAGTCTTAAATGTGATGCTCAGAATTGGATGAAATATTCAGTGTGAGATTTGACTAATGCAGAATAATGTAAAATGGTTACTTCCCATGATTTGGCTTCTTTTGATACAGAGTAGTAGCAGCAGTTTCTTCTTTTGCAGCCCCAACACACTGATAACATACTCAGTTTGTAATAAATTATTCCAAGATTTTCTTCTGTATTATGATTACGAAATCCCTATTCCATGTACATGACATTAATGTCTAAAGTGAAATATTTCTAATGTCTCCTCAATTTTATTACTTTATTTTCAGCCCATTTGGCTATTTTACTGAGATCATTTTGAATTTTATTTCTGAATTATAGAATATTAGCTATCTCATCAGTTGTTCTCAATATAATAAGCATCCCCTCTATCTTCTTATCTGAGTTCTTAATAGAAATGATTACAATGTCCAGCACCAAAGTCTTTAATATCCCAATTATTTCTTCTCTTCCATTTCATGAGAAACCACTGATGAAGACTCTTTGAGTATGGCTTGCAAGTCAAATATTTATTTAATTGGCATGCCATCCAATCCATACTTAATTTACTTACTAGAACATCATGGCATATTTTGTCAAATGCTTTGCTGAGCTTAAGATATTTTACTGTAGGTCTATAATATTCCCATAAAGCATCAAGGACTCCCAAAATGTAGTAACTGTAGCTCAGTTGAGACATATTCTTAAGAAATCATATTGACCTCTGGTAATCAATGCATTATTTTTCTTGTGCTTCATAGAATCTTCATAGATATCAGTATCAGACTGATGAATTGTAGTCCCTGGATATTTTCCTCTTCCTTGGAAAATGGGACAAAATTTGTCCTCCTCAGTTTTATCTGATCCTTCATTCTTTCTCCAAGAAGTTCCAGTGTAATATATGAAATGTCGAATATCAGCAAGTTCCTTCAGCAGCATAACATACAATTGATTCAGACTAGAGACTTGATCAATGTATGTTTCTTGACCATGTTTCTATCATTGTCATTCTCATCCTTCAACCCATCCTTTTATCCTAGCTCTATAACTTCCTGGTGAGATACATATCCTCTTCTTGAAGAAGGCTGTGCCAAAATAGGAGTTCAGCAATTCTAACAAAGGAGAATATTTGTAGCTCAGAGTTGACATGAGGGGTTCTTGGTGTTTTCTGAGCTTGCTTGTTTTCTTACAGACATTTCATTACCCAAACTAGGTAACATCATCAGTGCTCTTGGTAGAATTAAGCGATTCTGCTTTTCATTACCTATAAGCATTTTGCTATTTTCATTAAGCAATGGGTTTATTTTATCTTGTTTATTTAAAAATTCCTGAAGAAGTTTATATTGCTGGGGTTGTTTTTTTTTACATTCCTTGACTACCTCATTCTGAGCTTCATCCTTCTGAAACTCTAAAGTGGCCAATTTACTTTTTTTTCATGACCATTTTCCATTTAGATGCATCCTTTTATTTTTTGTACAGCCTTTTTGGCTTCTTCTGCAGTCATTCTTTTCATTATTTAAATTGTTCACAATTGTGCTTTCAGTATAGCTTTTAAAGCACATAAAATTAGCTCCTTTTCCTATTAGCTTCTCCTGTCATACAGTACTTGTATCATTTCTTTGTGTTTATTAAAATCCAGAGTTCATGTTCAAGTAGCCTATTTGCAGTTTTTTGTAATATTTTCTTCCAATATTTGTCCTTCTTCCAGGATGTCAGTCTAGTCTCTTTTAATATCAGGTCACTAATGTCTACTGACAGTCTCCATTCTTTAAAGGAAAAAGTTTGCGTAACAAGGTAAGAGATGAGTAGTATAAGTAAATAATTTGCTGCTGGAATCCCTTTCCTCCTTATAATTGATTAAATTCTACTGAAATAATGTGAAAATTAAGGGAGGAGAAGAACAGAAATTCAGGAACATTTTAAGTACCAAGTATTTTATTACATTGGAAGATATTTAAATATGTTATGTACATGCTACGTATTGATTGCAATGGTAATATTTTAACCTTGTGCAGCTTACAGTCTCCTCTTTCAGGTGAGTCTTCCATTTCTGGGCAGGAATAAAACCCCGGAAAGGGAGTTAACAGGTTAATTTTTGGCCTGCATGAACCTGAGAAAGCACTTAGTGAGTTATTGATGCTTTGAAGAGAAGAAATCACATGTGGAGGAAGGACTGGATCAGACAGAAGATCAGAGAGTATGCTGCGAGTCTGATTTAGTACAGAAAGATCAACTTCAGTTCCACTGCACGCATTCTATAATAGAGAAAAATAATATTGGCTATTAATAACAGGAGCTTTTATCTTGTACAATTTTGTAATAGAAATAGGAAATACATATCAGATATTCTGTAAAGGTACATTCAACAATGTGATGCATAATATATTTTAACAAGTAAATATTGTGAAAATATATTATAATATTAAGATAATACAAACATATTTGAAATTTTGCTACTTATTTACAATTTGGGAAAAATATTTGCAGATCTGCATAAATAAAACAGTATCATTTCTAGGCTTTTAAAATCAAAGTGAGAATAGTATACATTTTTGGCACAATATTGCCAGATGTATTTAAATCTTTATTTTCAATTATACAGGTAGTCCTCGAGTTATGAATATAATGGACCCTGCCAATTACATTCATAACCTGAGATTATGTTGGAGTGAATCCCGTAAAACAAAAATGATCACTCCCTGCTTTCACCCACACATTCACTAATCTTGCATGAGATCATGGCCCACAGAAGCTTCCAGTCTCAGAGTTAAAAGCATTTGTAAGCCAATGGGTGGTTTAAAGCAATGCAATTTCACTGCTCCAAAGTCTCATTGACTTGCAAATGCTTTTGGGCTGAATGTGGTGCAGGCCTCAGTTCACTGATACAGGGGCCTAAAGTACTGTAGTGCAAGATCTCGGCACTGATCTCGCACTACAGTAGTTTAGGTCTCTGTTCTCGGCAGACAGAGGCCTGCACAAGATTAATGGAAAAAGGTTTTTGCTGCAGAACTGGTGCAGACCTCGGTTTACAAAGAACAGAGGCCTAAACTACAATAGTGCAAGATCATGTGAGATCACTAGCACAAGATCTCACACCACTGATATCACACTACTTTTAAGCCTCTGTTCTTTGCGAATGCATCAAAGCAGGTAAAGGAACCTCACTAGATTGTCACAAGGTAAGTGAGGCTCCATACGCCCAGTGCCTGTAGAGATCTGGTGGAAGGGGGGAATAGACAGGGTGAATGTTGCAGTGCCTCTGTGGTCATCGTGTGAATTACTGCCATGGTGCTGCAACATTCGTAACTTCGGGACTGTGTTGTAAGTACTTGGGTACTTCAAACTTCAAATGGTCATTAAGTGAACTGTCGTAACTCGAGGATTACCGTATTTAACTGGAAGGATGTGGGATTCTGAGTGAAATGATTTAAAAAAAAAATTAAATAGTTTACAAGATACAAAAGCAAGCACTTGTTGCTAACATAATATGAACATTATACAAGTAATACTGAAGCATAGTTATTCTGCGTTACATTTTCTAAGGCACAAATCCATTGTTTCAGAATTATTCTTAATTACAAAAAATCAACAAATCTCATTCTTGCTTCATTTTGCCCATATATAATGCTACTTCATTGGATTCTAATGTCTGTTTTCCCTTTAGATATTACAGGAAATGTTGATCTTCCAAATACTGTCCTGGAAAGCTCACAGAGAGAACCAAATGAGATTAGTTACCTATGGCAGACTAGAATAAAACAATATACAAATGAAATTCCACAATTGAAAGCACTCAAAACTAGGGTGGTGATAGTGGTGGTGGGTTGTATTTATCTATGCTCCAAGGTTTTAACCCTAAGCTTTTTCCTCTCATCTTTCTCAGTCATTGGATGTTTTGTCACTTTCTTCAAAGCAAGAAAAGGCTGTTGTGTTGACTTCTCTCAAGAGAACTACTGCTACTTGCCAACTTCATTATCTCCTTCTCCTTTTCTTCTTCCCCTTCTCTTTGAGGTTTCATATCCTTTTCACTCTTGCTCTCTATGGCCTTGTATCCAACTTTTCGTAATACTCATCCCTGTTCTCAACACCAGGAGAAGTAAAAGCATCTAACATAGCTGACCTTCCTGATAAGGATGCTTAAAAGTGTACTTGTACGCAATCTAAGCACAATTTACTAGATCCACAAGAGGGTGCTGAAAGGCTTCAAATTTCTGGGGGGAAATAGAAGGAATATAAAAGAGCCAGATACATGTCCAGTAGTTATATATCTGGCCCGAAATGGAGATATCTCAGTGGAAGCATCAACTTCACAATTATAAATTAATTTAGCCAGTTCTAAGAATGTTCCGTTTCTAAGAAACTCATGTGACTACATCGGTATCAGAGTATTGGGGAGGGGGAAATTTTCCATGTACAAAACAGAAGTAGGAGAAGAGTCATGGAGGAAGAAATATCCTGGCTTCTGGAAAAACAACAGGGGAGGGACCATTTAGCTCTCAAGAACAGGTTATTCCATAGGACTATTTGTCAGGTCAAGTAGAAGAATGATGTTTTGAGGGTTGTAAATCTTGCACCCTGGGGAATCAAAGGTGATTATTTAGGCCCAATGAATATGTCAATTGTGAGTGTGTGCCCAAGTCTATCAGAAAATACAATGGAGAATCTAAATAAAGCTGTAATTATTCATAATGGTGAAGTTGCCTGTGCTTCAAACTATTTATAACAAAAGAGAAGGACTGACTACCTATATAAAATTTCCCCAGATTTCCTGAGAAAGAATCTACATTATTTGATGCACATTTTTATTTACAGGGCAAATATCAATTTGGTATTTTTTTCCTGTTAGAATTTTTTTTATATTTTACATGTACTGACCTGATGATGAGGTTTATACCATTGCTTTAAGTCCCAGTCCCAAAGAATCATCTGTAAAACAAAAAAAACCAGGAAGTTATAAGCAAATTGTCCATATTTGCCAACGTTCAACTCTTCAAATCATGAATTACAAATAAAAAATATGTCTATAAATTATCTGTATTTGCTGCATTTAGCTGCTGCACTTTACTTCAATAAATAAAAAGTGACTATAAAGAGGTTACTGGAAAATAGTTACCGGTAATTAGTTTACAAAGTAATTTAAACAATTTTGTATTTCACAAATTTCTTTCTCTAAATATTTTTCAATATATTCATTAAAAACTATTTATTTGTTCAATTTATATAGCTGCCCATATGTGACTCTGGGCAGGTCAAAACAGGAAAATATAAAAAAGAATACAAAAAATAACAAATATCAGATAACAACAATAATCAAAATAATTCAAACTAAAAGCCATTAAAACACGTTCTACAGGAGTAAAACATTCAAAATAAAAAGTGTAAAAAACCACATATGATCATTTAATCCAAACTATTAATAGTATAGAAATTTAGCAGGATCCACAACACCAAAATACTGCTTTCCATTTCAGATTTAGAGACAATGGGATAGGCAGATGAACTTTATTTGCATAGAGATAGTTGTCATTTTATCATTCATTCACATGTTCTCATTTTTCAATTTCAATAAAAAATTATGTATTTAAGAATTCACAGGTTCATCATTTACACATAATTCAATTTCAAACTCAGTCTTGCAATATTCGCAATCATAAACTCTTGTTTACTTTAAGTCTTTCTAAAAGCTGTAAATAAGAAAACATTAGAAACTATTATTTTGCTTGGAAAGGATTAAGAAGTGATTTGATAACCACCTTCCCATTAGATCTAGACAGGTGGACATATTCCAGTTTCTCTCAGTGAAACAATGTTATCTACTGTGGTGTTTGTCATAGCACTCGCCTTAAGAAGAAGCCTCACTTCAGACATACAGATAGCCCTGACCCTATTGGGCCTTTTGGAAAGCAAAAAGCTTTTCCTGAGGCACTGGGAAAGGATATTGATGGACCTGGCATAGGATAAATGCAATTAGGGTATATTTGGTCCTCAGCCTTGTTTATTTTTTTAAAGATCCTTTTAGTGCATGATGTTTTTGTTTTGTTTGCTGCCTGTGTGAAACTATATAAGTTTCTTTACTAAATATACTGTGACGGATTTATTTTATTTTTTGTGAGAACTGTAGGTCTTAAACCACATTAAAACAACCCCAAAAGATATAATTTTAGGAGACAAAATATCAGAGAATGGAAAATGATGTGGGGGGCAATGAAAAGCTGGATTGCTGTTTTTTAGAGGTGTTACAATTCTGAATTTCCTGCAGCAGCTAGAAATTGAACTAGTGAATCTTTGAGCTTCATTCTGTAATTCTGGATGTAGGCAAAGATATTCTTTTCAAATGTTAGAGAAGCTTCCACAAGATGGTGCTCAAAACGTAATTCTCAGAGAAATTATTACTTAATTTAAGTTCATGACTCTTGTTTTCATTTAGTGACAAATGAGAATACTAAAGACGTTATTTAAATAAATCTAGCTTTCAGACTAGCTGATCAGATTGACACCTTCCTTTATTATTTTTATAATTAAATTTTTATTTATTCTTTATTACTTTATTTATTATTTATTACTTTATACTTTATAAAAGTATAAATTACTTTACTATTTTATTTCACAAGACAGTGAAACATACCTAATACTCCTTCCTTCGCCTCTTTTCCCCATAACAACAACCCTGTGAGGGAGGTTGGGCTGAGAGAGAGTAGAAAATGGCCCAAAGTTACCCTACTAGCTTTCATGCCAAAGGTGGGACTACAACTCACAGTCCCCTATCTCATGAAAAGATTGTTGATATTATATATATTTGTCTAAATAGTGTAGTAAAGAGTCAATATGGATTAGGTAATGGATTAAAACTTGAAGACCCATGTTCAAATCTACCGTTAGTCAAGGAAATTGGATGATTTTCAATTCAGTGTATCTCATAGGGTTGTTCTGATAAAGATAAAATAAAGGCAGATTCCTAGGTAAGCCACCATCTTATGAATTCCTGAAGAAACAGCTATAAATCAAATAAATAAATAAATATTAAAGAGTACTAGTGATTATGATATGATGTTATTATATTTTGCAATAATAAAAAAGGGATGGGTCTCATTTGAATATGAGGGTACCAAATTGCTGGCCTTTAAATACATAAAGAAAATGGCGGAGCAGTTTTAAATTATTTCCGCACTGAAAGTTGGTAGGATGTAAAGAACATCTGATCAGAGCTGAGCTTCACATGCTGTAACAACCAATTTGCCCAACACCGGAAATGTGAATGCGTGGGTGCAGTGTCACAAAACACAGCAATTTGCTTTTATAGATGTAAAGAACAGGTTGATATGCTTAGGAGGTGATGATAATATTAGTAGGTAAGACATAACAAAAACAAAACAAAATATGCTACTGCAACAGAACTACAATCCCAGCCACTTCAGAATTCGTCGTGCTGCTTCATTTAATGAGATCTTGAGTGAAACTTTGTTCACAAATTCACCTGGTCTTTCTGCCTGCAACAAAAGCCTCGAGTGCCTGCAGAATGATCATCTCAGCTGCTCTATAACATTTCTGAAGTAGAAAGATCACAGGAGGTTTACTTATTGATTCTCTGGATAAGGCACCTGCAAGCCCAACTATATTATGGAAGGAGTGATGTCAAGCACTTTTATTGCTTGAAGTGGTTCTCTCAAGAGCTGTAGATCTCTTGAACGGATGTGTCTGAGTTCTAGCACCAATTATTATGATTTCATCTAGCCCACATAGAGTATATTAGAGGGAGATTCAGCCCATGGATCAAATCTTCTATTCCACCCAATTTTCATGTTCTGTCATTTAGTTGCTCTCAATTTTGATCTGATCTGTGATCAATGATCTGACTAACATCATTTTGATAGGACTGTCTATTAGTAACTGCATTATCTGTCAAATAACAATGGAGATGGAAGGATCAGTAGCAAATTTAACAATAACAAATACCAATTGCCGTATTTTTCAGAGTATAAGATGCACCAAGATTTCAAATAAGAAAAAAAAACGTTTTCTCTTCCCTGGCCCCAGGAACACTCTGCAGGCCTTCCAAACCCTCTGTGCACCCTGGTGTTGTTTTTTTGCAAAAACAGACCCGTTTTGCCAAAAACGGGGTGCACAGAATGTTTGGGAGGCCTGCAGACTGCTTCTGAATGCTGGGGGAAGGCAAAAACACCTCCATTTTTGTGAAAAACAGATGAAAAACAGCCTGTTTTTTGCAAAACCGGGTGTTTTTGCCGTCTCCCAGTCCACAGAAACACTCTGCAAGCCTCCCAAACCCTCTGCGCACCCTGTTTTTTGCACACACAAAAAAGGGTGAAAAATGGCCCATTTTTTGCAAAAATGGGGGAATTTTTGCCTTCCCCCAGCCTACAGAAACAGTCTGCAAGCTTCCCAAACCCTCTATGCATCCCGGGTCCATTTTTCGTAAAAATGGGATGCAGGGGCGTGGCGTCAG
>JANHFT010005127.1:0-19511 GCA_032467955.1 Pseudoxenodon macrops | reverse complement strand
GAGGAGATGGTGATAGGAATAATGAGAAGTCTAATAGTAACAGTAATGCAGTCTTAGTAAGTAGTTTGACAGTGGTGTCAGTGGACTTTGGAGGCATTATTCTGTCAAATGTTTTCAAAAGGTGGCTGTTGTGGGATAAAATGAAGTTCTCACTGGAAGCCACTTTAAGCTGTTGCAGTTGAAAACTTGGCTTAGAAATCTAACTATGGTAGAAGCACACATCCCTCTCTGGCCTATTGTTTTGAAGAGGCCATGTTGATTTTCCCCTCTGTTTCCTTGTTTTGGTGAGAGAAGTGGCACAATGCCGACACCTTCATCCCTTCACTCAGACTTAGAACTTGCTTCCTCCCTCTTTAACACACAAATAACAGGGGAATAATATCATCCGGCTTTGCAAGCTTGATAGTGAGAAAGAATGCAAAATTTCCAGTATGTGGCAGCTAGTAAAATGCTATGAAACGGACATTTGGCATCAGGAATTAAGCATTAGCAATGAGAACATGCTAATGTGAGCATAGGATAAATAATAAGTGTCTCCCAAAGGTAAAATTCACCTTAATGCCAGGGATCAGCAAGTCAATATAACGGCTCGAGCACCACTTTAAATTCTTCTCGAGGATTGAAATGTGACAGGAAATGCATACATTTTGTGCACAGCCCCTCCAATTTCCACTCCAAATATATCAAAGTGCTTAGCAACCAACTTCGTTAATCATGCCCAAAGTGCCAATTTTTAAAATTTCTTTCTTAAATGTCACCTCTGCAAAAAAAAAAAAAAAAAAACTTTGTATACTTTTTGTAGCAATATCCAGATGGTCTTATATGCGCATTCAATATATGCAAATAGGTAGTTTCAAAGATGGAGAGGGGAAAAAAACAATCTCTCTTGTTTCTCTAAATGCCAGACGGCAAATCTTAGGAAAGGTGTCCATATTCAAGAACAGAAGTAGAAACTCCATGCCAGCAAGAAGCTCCTTTTGTCTCCACGACAATCAGAATGTTCTTGTGACGAGTACTGAAGCACATCCAACTTGGTTGGGGGGTTTTTAATTTTTTTTTTTTTACTTACTTAGTTGGATGCTTAGTATAACTCTCCTTCAGCTCCACCAGCAAAAGAGCCCTACCCGGCTTTGAAACATACAAATAGGAACAGGATGGGGTTTTTATTTGTGGATTTTAAGAAGCATGGTGGCTCACAAGGTTAGAACAATTGACAGGCAGTTCAAGACCCAGTTGCTGCTGTGGGATGGGGTGAGTTCCCATCACATGCTTCAGCTCCTGATGACTGAGCAGTTCAAAAGCAGTAAATAAAAGGGCGTTACTTCAATTGGCAACTTAACAGGGACATGAAAGAAGTGCCCAACTGGACATCCCCCAAGCAATGGTGATGTCACCATTCAATCCTTTCAACCCAGAAGCACTTTGATGCTCCCAACATGACAGTAGTAATAGTAGTAGTAGTAGTAGTTGTTGTTGTTTGTGGATTTTTTATGTTGTAAGCTCCCCAGAGTCACCTATGTGTGTGTTGGGCAGCCATATTAATTTGTATAATAAATAGTGAAGCCAGGATAAGCTGTTATTCTGGGCTGCCTTTGTCCCACATTTGGACCCATCTCTAGGCTTTAAAAATCCCCATCATCTGGGATCCAATGAATGCTATAGAGAAGAAACAGCACCTACGGAAAGTAGGACAAAGGAGCTGCTACCACTCTATTGTTCCAACATCTCCTCAGCTGCCAGTTCCTCCCTCCCAGCAGAAGCCACACCTCCTTCCTCATTTTCTCTTGAGGGAAGTAGAGGAGGAAGGGATACTTCATGCTAATTGAGGAAGTGAGGAGGGATCCTCACCATGCATCAATACTACGTCAGCAAAAATAATAATAATAATAATTGTTCCTGTTCATCTTACATCAAAACTACTTGGGGTCAAATTGCATACAGTACTGCATATGACACAGTTTATTATGATCAATTGAGAATCCATTCCTAATGCTTTGTAAAATCTAATCTGCTTTCCCTTGCTTTGGTCTCATCAACAACAGCTTGCAGATGCTTTCAAGAGCTTGCAGATTAGCAGAGGGGAAAGTGAAATGTGAGTTAGAATGCATGGGACATGCATTAAACTTCCGAAGGAAAAAAAAAAGCAGTGTTGGAGAGAACTGTGCATATTCTACCTCAAATGATTTCTTCATTCTGTAAATGAATAAAAATCTGTTAAATAAGTATCTATACATTTAATGGTGGGAATTCAGGATTGGGACCATATGCTGAGGAATACCACAATGACAAAAGTACCACAAACTCAAAAGCAAACTTTGCCTTTTAGAATTTGCCTTGAAATGTCGCACTTAAGTAGATAAGGGGAAGAGTCTACCTTGTGACATTACAATTTGGTCACACATTTCCCTTTGCCTCCCTTGGAGGGTAGGTGTACTAATCCAAGTGTATGGGCAAAAGAGCTGGTAAAGAGCATTTTAGAATGTGATTCCTGATTTAGAGGAATAGAGGGGGGATAAAAATGTATTCAGCTGGAGGAGGCAGAGAAAGAGGGCTGAACAGGAAAAGGAAGCTGTGAAAACATTTTCTAAATAGATATAAAAATAGAAAGAATGAGCAGAGGGAAAGGACCTACAAGAGGGGAGAAGTCCCAGGTGGAGGATCTGCAATGTTGCACTTCTGCAATCTCCATCTCTCTTTGGTTCTGTTGATTCTACCTATAATATGTTCAATTCCAGTCCCGAAAAGGGTTGTTCCAGTAATCTTTGGTTTTTAGAAAGAGTGCAGAGAAGAGCAACAAAAATGATTAAGGAACTGGAGCAGTGGTAGGATTCAGCCGGTTCTCTCCAATTCGGGTGATCTGGTCGCAGCGACTGTGGGAGGCTCCGCCCATCCATCTGGACGTAATGTGTGACCACTGCGCATGCGGAGAAGGCCATGCATATGCGCAGAGGAGGCGCATGCGAGTGAAGTGAGCGAGAGAGCGCACACTCACATTTGAGAACTGGAAGGGAAGGTGTTAGATCACGCAGTGAACGAAGACTGGAGGCATTAGTGACAATCAAATCTCGTTTATTAGGTTCAGCTCAAGATTTGCCGGACTGCCTGCTGGGCCTGGGGAACCCTCTTTTATGGGATTCCCCTGGCTTGCAGGCAGACAATTCCATAGGCTGATAGACCTCCGTCGCTAGTTAGCCAACCAACGACGGGCATACAATTCTATGTAAATGGACAGGCAGTAATCCCCCTCCAGGGCTCAGGATATGCAAGGGATTAGGCAGAACACAACAGAAGGGAATCCCACCTCTGAACTGGAGACTAAAACATATGAAGAATGGTTGCAGGAATTGGGTATGTCTAGTCTAGTGAAAAGAAGAACTAGGGGTGACATGATAGTAGTGCTGCAATATTTGAGGGGCTGCCACAAAGAAGACTGGATCAACTTATTCTCTAAAGCATATGAGGGCAGGACAAGAAGCAATGGATGGAAGCTAATCAAGGAGAGAACAAATCTAGAAGTAAGGAGAAATTTCCTCACAGAACATTAACCAGTGGAAGGGCTTGCCTTCAGAAGTTGTGTATGTTCCATCCCCGGAGGTTTTTAAGAAGAGACTGGACAGCCTTTTGTCTGAAATAGTATAGAGCAGTGATGGCGAACCTTTTTCTTCTTGTGTGCCAAAAATGGCAGCGCGCACGTGCTAGTGCACGCCCGCGTGCCAACACAAAAAACCCCACACACATATACTGCGCATACGCACGCGTGTTCCCCCATTGGGCCGCTTTTTGCCCTCCAGAGGGTTCAGGAGGCCTCCCTGAAGCCCCCAGAGGGAAAAACAGCCCAACAGGACTTCTGTTTTGCCCGTTGAGCTATTTTTCACCCTCCGGAGGTTTCTGGGAAGCATCCTGAAGCCTCCGGAGGATGAAAAACGGCCCAACGGGCAAACCGAAAGTGACTTCGATTTGCCTATTGGGTCATTTTTTAGCCTCTGGAGGCTTCAGGGAAGCATCGTGAAGCCTCCGGAGGGTGAAAAACGGCTAAAAATCAAGGCTGAAAATCAGGTGGCCAGTGCGCTGGAACTGACAGGGCAGTGTGCCATAGGTTCGCCATCACTGGTATAGAGTTTCCTGCTTGAGTAAGGGGTTAGACTAAAAAACTTCCAAGACCCCTTCCAACTCTGTTATCCTGTTATCAAGCTCCCACAAGGTAGGAATGAAAACCCCAAAGGATGAACATTGCTAGAATGTGCATCTTTATTGTGCTTCAGGAATGGGAACATAGCAGACAGCTCACATCTTCGGAGCAAACACACACACACTCACAAAATGTTCTGAATTAATACCATCAGATTTCAAACTTTTTCACTTTCTTGCAATGCCTTCCGCAATTAAAAGAAATTTTAGATTTCTTCTGGAATCTTGGAACCACCGGCTGAAGGTGGATGCTTGTTTACATTCTCTGCATTCTTGCTCTTTTGTTCAGAAAAAATCTCCTAATTTAAACTGGAATTTTCAAGGCATTAGCTGACACACTCTTCATAGTCTTTTTTATTTGGGGTCCTATTTGTAAAGCAGTATATTTTAAATCTACTCCATCACAATTGATGTCCATCAAGCCATGAGGGCCAGTAGTGCTAATACCATATTTTTTTAAAGGGAATTGAGGAAATATAGTGTGGAAATAAAGGGCTACTTGTCAGATTCCTACTTCCATTCATGACCACCGATTGAAACATGCAAAAAGATAATCACAGGTTTTGAAATTCCAAGTTAATTTGATGCTTCAGTGTCCACCCATTAATTCAATAATTTAATCTGCACAATTAGGCTCCTTCCACATAGCCACTGCCTCCCCATCAATTGCTATTATCATTTTTATAATTCATGGTGATGCCCTGCAAGAATTCTCCACCTTCCCTCCTGGTATCGTCTAAGTAATAACAATATAAGGCAGGCTGCTAATGCTTCTCTCCCCATTCTTTTCCATCTTACATTGATAGCGTTCTTCAACAAGGCAACAGAGCCGCTATTGGATCACCAGCAAAGTAACTATTGGGTTCAGCAGAGAAAAATTAGGGGACGCCATGGCACTATCCATTGTCTTGTTTTAAGGTGGAAGAGGAGAATTCTAGGAGCAGGGGCTAAGACAATGCTGGAGGCTGGACCAACAGGAAGTCATCCTATTCTGCAGCCCCAAACAAAGGGCTATAAACTCACAGCATATTCTCTGAAGCAAGAATTATGCTACTTGGGGTGCTAATTGACTTGGTTTTTCAAGACACCTTCTATCTTAATTGCCCTGTGGGGAAGTACAGGGTAATATTTAATTAATACTAATTGAATTAATGACTATTGATTAAAAGTAATTGTGTGTAAAATAAGGCAGCACATTGGTAAAATTAATCGTTCCTCCATCTGTATTCACGTAAGCATTCATCATTCATTCATTGATAAATGACTGTTTTATATACACACACGTATCCATACATACAAACTCACCCAGCAAAAGAGAGACTGGACTCACCAAGCATAACCTGGGCATAGTTATTCTGTAGTAAGTTGCTCTGAATCCAATAGCTACTACTTCACTGTAAATATGCACAGGGTACTTTTGGTGATGGCTCTGTTAGGATCAGCTTACTTCTTACTTAGAATAGTAAATGAAAAGAGATCCTTTCCTTTTGTTTGCAAAAACAAAAGCAGCCTTCTAGGAAACCAAGTGCCAAGAATGTATGTGTGTATGGCTTTCTCTGATATCCAGAGAAAACCATGCATGCTTGTGCTGTTAATAATCCTGGTGAGTTCATAGGCTTTGACTTCAAATGAAGTATGATTAGGATTTGCAGTGTCATGCAGGCAGTATGTTAGCTTCTTCTTTTTTCCTTCCATGCCTAGAGGCCAAGATGAAGGTCTGGGACACCCACTCATTGTGACCAACTTGCCATGGCCAACTCACCGCAGGACAAGAGTTACACTAATATGGAAGAAATAGTGAAACAGAATAGAGGAAGGATGCAAAAGGAGAGAGAAAATGAAATGTCAATAATGACAAAAGGTAAATATTTTTTAAATTATTTTAAATAATTACATTAATTTTTTAAATTATCCCATGATGAGTTGGCCGTGGTAGGTTGGCTGGGATGAGTTGGCCCATTTTGCCAAGACGAGCATGCAATTAGCATGCTGGCCTCCACTTATTTCTTGAAGGGATGGCAAGACCTCTTCTGTATTATTTGGAAAGTATCCTTTATAACTGGTGAGGGACCTCTTTATTGATGGTGATGATCTAGAAATCCCAACTGCCCTAAACAGTCTGGCCAAAGACTATGGAGGCTGGAGGCTGTAGCTTGCAGATTGCCTTTGTTTGTTCCACCTTCAAAGAGAAATATGGGTGTACTGATTCTAGATGCTGCTTTGGACAATCCCATTTCAGGCAGCTTTTGCACTTTACTAAAAGAGGTAATCAATGCAAGAGAGAAGAATATTTTTAATGCTCCCTTGTGCAAAGACCTCCAAGCATTCGCTGTATACCAATGCATGCTTTTAGTACTTTAGAAGTACCAGTAACTGCAACAAAACATAGAAATGGATTTGTAGTATTTGAAAGACTAATATTTCACTGATCTAAATCTGACATGCATGTTGATTGTTTCCCAACCCCCATTAGCAGCTGAGGTTTTTCTAGTATGAATGAGGAATCAAATGCAGTATTTTTATGACCTCAAAGATATTGCTTTGAGATAAATTAATTAAAGTTAATTTACATATTTGGCTTCAAATCACCAAGAACAGAGAACTGTTTGATGAAAAGAAGGACTAGGGGTGATCATTTTTTTCTGAAATGATATAGGGTTTCCTGCTTGAGCAGGGGGGTTGGACTAGAAGACCTCCAAGGGCCCTTTCAACACTGTTATTCTGTAATTCTGTTTTGTTGTTCTGATAAATTGGCAGGTTTATATGTGATTTTATCTTCGAACACAAGTACCGTATATTCATCTGATGAAGTAAACCTTTGCTTGAAAAATCTCAGGTTACAAGCAATCAGTAAGATGGGCTAGAAGCACAGCTGAGACTATCTTGACTTGCTGTATTACATGCCTGTTGCATCTGAACATTGGATTCCACTTAATGGTATGATTGCCTGCCATTCAATGGTTGGGTGTACTAATATTGTATAGTTATATCATGGAGATACGGCGAGACAAAGTAGAAGGACCTAATTAGGTTAGTTTTGATTACCTGGTATCTTGATATAATGGGAGCAAAGGTTCCTAGGATGATGAAGTATACCATTAGGATTCAGAGTAATCATGGTATCCAAGTCAGAACAGAGTGGCTTGATTACAGAGGTTATAGTAAAAATGACAAACCAGGAAACCTAATATATCTAGATGACAATTCTTCTCCCGCTACATAAGGAGTGTGTGTCAGGTAGAAGTATCTCAAGAAATAAGTATGAGATATCATGGAGAGTTTGAAGAATAATAAGGTTGGCTGTACTACCTTCCAGAAGTGATCCTGATATTGTTTAGGCTTCCATTAGACAGGGATCAATATAGTTTGAGGATGCTTTGAGGAGACATGGATGGAGGCAAACACAGCTAGATAATTACTTTGTTTACCACTACTAATATTTATGAACCACTTGAAGTTGTCAAATATCCTATTATGTATGCTTTAAAAGCCCTACATACACTTTGCCTTCTCTGTCACTCCCACTCCTCAATGTTCCCTTCAGCCATCACTAGTATATTCCTTATATTTCTGCTCCCGGTACGAATTGCTGCTTTCATGAATGATGCATGCACAAAACAAATTACAGGCATGCAAAAAAAATTGTTGAGGATCAAAAAGAAACAGAGGGAGAAAAGCTCTCCAAGCAGACAACTGCATAACTGAGTCAACATTCAAAATGAGAAGTAACCGGGCAGATTAAGTGCACAAATTAGTGTTACAATTATGACCAAATGAGGAACAGCCTATATTTTCCTCAGCCTCAAGATGAAGCTGTGCAACCTGCTAGTATCTAAAATGGCCATATTCCCGAAGTCACTGCATTCTCACCATTGAATATGCAAATCATATGTTATTAGAATTAAAATAGGAGTTTTTTTCGTTATAGAATTGAAGGAAAGAAAAATTGCTTGTCCTTAATACAGGTGGTCCTCGGCTTATGACCACAATTGAGCCTAAATTTTATGTCGCTAACTGAAAGATTTGTAAAGTGAGTTCTGTCCAATTTTATGACTGCTCTCGCCACATTTGTTAAGTGCATCATTGCAATTGTTAAGTTAATAACATGGTTGTTAAGTGAATCTGTCTTCTCCATTGACTTTGCTTGTCAGAAGGTCATAAAAGTTGACCATATGATGCCAGGACACTGCAACCATCATAAATGCCAAACCAATTGCCAAGCATCTGAATTTTGATCATAGGACCATGGGGATCCTGAAACTGTCGTAAGTGTGAAAATGGTCATAAGTCACTTTTTTCAATGCTGTGGTAACTTTGAACAGTCACCAAATGAACTGTTTTAAGTTGAGGACTATCTGTACATAGTAGAACATTGAATCTGGAAACACCTATTTTCGTGGAAATTTTCTGTAGAAAATAGAAATTTTGTAGAATGTTTCTAGAACGCGGATACTCAGACATGAGCAGTGAAAGACAAAATCAAAGATAAATGCATTTGATGGATACAGTCCCTGGTGGCATGCTCAATAAACCATTGATGGAAACACATCTACACCCACATATTCATAAACTTGGTTATTAACATTACCGTCATCCAGAAAGAGCATTAGATTAAAATGATCACTGATTAAAAACAGGGGAGTAAGGAGATCACAAATAATGATGTCCCATTGATCCAAAATCAGGAGCAACTAAAATTTGAGGAGTCCTTGGTACTCCCTGAGCTTGGTTGTTTTCTTGTAGATGTTTCATTACCAAGCTAAGTAACATCATCAATGCTAAAAGGAGTAAGCTTTGCTCTCGTTTTATATTCTAGTGGTTTGCCCTGTCAGTTAAGAAAACAACAACCAAGCTCAGAGATCACAGACGACCCCATAGCTATACAGTAAATACTCTCTTCTATCGGTACAACTAAAGTTTGCTTGCCATTCTAAGTCAATACCACTAGTGGACCTTGAGAGAATTGATTGTTTCAGTGCACAGAGCACGAGATTAGGAAATAAGAGGTGGGAATTCACAATTCCCACTGGAGAAAAGAGGAAAATATGCTTCTGCTTCACATTTTGTATGGCAGGAGGAGAGACGTCTTGTCAGGAACAAGAACAAGGGATCTCCCAGGACAATAAAAACAGCAGAAGCAGGAAATCTGCCATGTAGGTGGTTGGGCATTGGGGTGAAAAAAAATGTGCTATGGAACGATAAGGAGATGCAGAGAAGATTATTCGAATCCCTGCCTCTATTTTCACTCCAGAAGATTTAGAGCAGGTAAATCCATACTGATTTTTCTCTGGATGAAAATCTGAGAACCGAAACGGATAGCAGGGACAAAAAGATGAAAATTTAGATTTTTATTAACCAAATGAAAAATGAGGCAGGAATAATATTTGCCGGTGAAATAGAGCATCTGCTTTATCCATTGCACGCTTCCAACACATATGTTATTAAAAATAAATAAGCTAAATTCCGATGTGAGTCCCTATTGAACTCCTAGGAGCAGCATGGAATAAAGACATCTCAGAATTTGGCCCAAAGGCTTCTTAATAGAGAGAGGCTGTTTGTCATGCATTATTCAAGATCTGCATTATTCCAAGCCCCCAAAAGGTAATGCACTGATTTATTTACACAGTGGGTGCTATAACAGGATGAAATTCATGATTTGCGGTTTGCTTGCAAGAGGTTCTTTCAAAACACAGCAAGACAGACTGCACTAAAACATTTGCATGGCCAAAGCAAAAGCAGGGACATTACAGGTGATGGTAGAATCCCCTTCCCCATTTGTGTGTGGCCATTTCATAACAAAGGGCTGTGACCAAAAAAGGATCCAAGAAAAAGAAAAAAAAAGAACCTGATCGTTTCTACGTTTGCTTGTTATTGCTTTTGCTACAGCATTGTATTAAAAGTACTAAAATGCCAGGAGTATCTTCCAAGGGATTAAAATAAGGCACCTCAACTGGTATGGAAGATTATCTTACCAGCTGGCAACTCCTAGGATCAAAAGCCCAGAAGAGAAGCATGAAATTCTCTTGACTTTGGGGCTGTCGTCTGAACATTTAAAACACTGGGCTTATCAAACACCACTGTTTATGTATTAAATTTATATGCCACTCACTCTGAAAAGCCATTTCACATTCTATATGCAGAATTGGTTGACCTTCCAAAAGATAATTATGCCTCCCGCTCTCAGAAGTGTGTTCTTGTTCTGATGTAGGCTTGCTTAAAAAGCATGAAGCAGAGTCTTAGTCCTAGCAAAACCCCTTTTATTTACACGACTGCAAATCCCTTTCATTCACAGTCAGCAAGACTTGGCAAACAGTCTTTCAGAGGAATATTTATAAACACAAACCTTATCTCACTTGGAAAGCTGCCAGATAACTAGTTTCCAAACACAGGGCAAGGAAAACTTGGCACAGAGTCTCTTAGAGTCATGAACATAACTTTCTACTCTTGAAACGACTGAACGAATGAATTGTTTCCTGCAAAAGCCCACCCCCATTCGCTCCTCTTTTGTTTCCTATGGGAGGGGCCAATCACCTCCAAGGTGTGGCTTTACTCCCAAGTCGACCTTGCTTTCTTAGTTGTTCTTGTCTTCTGGCAGCTCTGTGCAATCGCACACTGGGAACAGGCTCAAGCTGTTCCTCTGCCTCACTGCTGTCTAGCTCCCTTTCTGTCTCCAATGCAGAGCCCTCATCCGAACTTTCCCTAACCCCCAGGACTGGCCCATTTTTCTCCCCAAACTCCTCACTATCCGACTCTGCTGCCAGCTCTGCTGGTTGCCAGACAGTTCTGTGTTTAAGAGATCATGAAGACAAAAGGAGTTTCATTTTTTCCCCTGGCAAAAATAAAATAAAATCTGCCATGTCTCATGATGTTGCTTTCATCGGGAATCCATCTTGTGAGTGAAACTGGCTTAAGTCATCCTTTTCTATTCTACTATTCAAGTAGTGAGTCCCTCTTATTCTGACACCATCCAAGGGCAGCCTCAAAGTATGCCAAGTCTTTTGGTATCACCTATTACCTTGGACAGAAGTCAGGTAACAATAATAGCATGGAGCAGAAGCAATGAAAGGACGATATGGGTCAGCAATGGAGACAGTGAATTCCATGCGGTGTCATTTTCTGCCAACTCAAGGTTGGCTGGATAATATTTCAGCTTAGCAGTGATATTTCAGCTCAGACAAGTTCCATAAAAAGCATACAGAATATTTGCCTGAGCCTCAGTGATTTCTGAGCTGTATGAAGTGGATGACGTATAAGATGGTTTAGATCAGGAGTGTCCAACCTTGGCTGGCTGGGAAATTCTGGGAGTTGAAGTCCACAAGTCTTAAAGTTGCCAAGGTTGGACAGTCCCCTGGTTTAGAAGATCATCTTATTCATGAAATGCAAGATCAATTCTTCTAGTGTCACCTCCTCCCTGAATCAAAAATGACCCCCTTCATAGCTCAGCAAAGAGATATAGCTATTGAAGTTGCATGACACAGGATGTAAGGGAAATATTTCTTGCATAATCCACTTATCATGCATTTGGTGTAGCCATGATTGTACCGTATCAGGATTGCCTTTGATGGCAGCAACTAGACAGAAATTCCAACGGCACAAGTGAATCTTGTAATCAAGATTCATGGAAAATTGGATCATTGTATCACACAATATGTTCTTCAACCCGACATGCACATTAGTTGGGTTACAGCCGTTGTCCCAATCATGAAATATCTGCATTCCCAGAGATTATAAAGACATCATAAATAACACATTCAAGAAAGAACTATATCCCCTGTCTGCTATAAATCAGGGACTATCTACCTGTGAGATTTAGTTCTCACACAGTAAAGTGAAAGCAATATGGTAACAAATCTGACAGCTGAAAAAAAACAAAGGATAGATGGAGGCCTGTCAGTGTACTAAACAGACAAGACCTAGAGATCTGTTGCACAGGACATAAAGGAAAAAGAAACTCAGGATCTGAACATTGTTGTTGTATATAGGACTTTCTCTGGAAATCATAATAATTGTTGAAAGTCTTTAGTTATGGTTGCCTTACTAGCTGTACTTTATTAATTGTTGGTTCATCACACACTGAGCCAGATGTTCAGACTAGATTTGGCATTTTTGACTTCATATCAAATTCTTCCCAAGAACCTGAGATAGACAGATGTGGATGTTTGATGGCATTAAAGGTATTGTTGCAGGATGTTAGCTGTTCCAAATAAAGCTGCCTTTTACAATGGACTGATAGTGAATTTATGTTTTGCTGCATAGTTAGCCAGACTTGGAACTTTTATTCACAATTGAGTCTTTTCCAAGGATGGGATAGGCCAGGGGTCAGCAACCTGTGGCTCTGGAGTCGCATGTGGCTCTTTCATCCCTCTGCTGAGGTTCCCTGTCACTCAAAATATGCGTCAGACCCGCCAATGTGCAACACTCACAGGCACGCGATTTATTGAGCTTTTAAACCCCCCATTAGGCCAACCATGGATAAATCCAAGAAAATAAAAGTTTCAGAAGAAAACAGAATGTTTTATTCAACTATGTATGCTAGTTTTGTGGCCACTCAAGAAATAGTCAGGCACGGGAAGGGTTTTGTGACTCCCGGTGTTTTCTTTTCTGTGGCAAATGGGTCCAAATAGCTCTTTGAGTGTATAAGGTTGCAGAACCCTGGGATAGGCAAATGTTGATGTTTCACGATGCTATCAATAAAAGTATTATTAAAGTATTGGAGTTCTTGTGAGCTCGCTTAAGGGATTCAAGTCCAGTCTGTTGGGTGAAGCCTGATTTTTGCCAGATTTAACCTGCATTCAAGCAATTGACTTGAGCTTACTAGCAATTACTTATGGATAAGAAAGCCAGAGATATATACATGATATATACATGAGTATCCACAGCTAGCTTCTGTGGCACCACTTCACAGCTAATGTTGGACACAAGTACCTAGGTCACGGGCTTTGTATTAATACATCACGACACACTTGTCCACATATCCCCCTGCAGATTCCTATGGATATATGAACTATACATGTATACATGGAGAAATATGGATACATGGAGGAAGTTTTCAGATTAGATATCTACCATCATGCATGCTTTTGGCACATAGGATATTCCAGAGTTTCACAGAAATCACATTAGCAGGAATTTCAGGCATCTAGCTTGATGTCATCTGATGAAAAACTCACCAAGTGATTTGAAGAAAATTTGACAATGCAAGAATTGGAATGAAAAAGCATCCGTTGCAAATTTTGTGAACTATGTCCACAAAAAGGGAAGGTGAAGGCCATACATGAGATCTCCAACGTATACAAGATATTAAAGCGTTCCTTGGTCTATTGATCCTTTATACAAGTTGGTGAACAAAGCAGTAAAATAAAGGTGTTCTCATCCGCACAAAGAAAGCTTTCCAGTCTGTCAAGGAATTAGTTAACTTATGATTCACTCCTGATCCATTGTGATGAGCAAAAATCATGTTCTCTTCAATGTAATGCCTCCCCATTTCAACAAGGGTCTGTTCTTGTCACCAGAAAGCACTGATGTTCCAATTAACTTCTAATCTCAAGCAATGATCTTCCTTGAGAAGAACTATGCATTGATGAATAAGGAACCTTTGGCATAATTACAGCCATATGGGCATGCTTTGTAAATACAAATAGATCGTAGACTCCTCTTTGGAGTTGAAAGGAAATTAATCTCTCCTCATTTTATCTCCCCCAAGTCTAGCATTGGAACACCAAGTTCCAAACCTATTCCTATGCCATTTGTAACAAATCCTGCCAAATCATTGTCAGGGCTGATATACTGAATCAATTACCATTTCAGACGCTAGATTTGTTCTCATGCTTCAATCCACATTAGAGCCTGAATCCTGCTCTACATTCCATTCCATTCCAATAGCAAAATTGACCACAAAAGGCCCTAATTTAGCATGTGTCCGAAGCAGGGACTGAGAGGGTAATCAATAGACTGGTGATAAAGTTTGGGCCTTATTTGTCACAGCAACAAGAACTGTCTGCCCACAGAGTTGTCTGCTTTGAGGAAATAGGGTTGTAATTTCCTAATCATCAGATCATGGCAGCATTACATGTGTCAGACTCAAATAATGTAAGAGTTGTGTCTGATCGCACGGTGGGGGAAATGACACAGAAAGAACTGTGGGTGGGTGTGATATCTACTGAGCTATTAATCACAATCCAACCAAGCACCAGTTTTTCTATAGGAAATAATCTAAAAGGCACTGGTCATGCATCCATACTCTTATTGCTAATTAGGTAAAGGCCTCCTCCTCCTCCTCTCTTTGAAATATGAAGTTAAGTAGGAAAAAATAGTAAAACACAAAAAAGTAAGAAGAAATAGCAAGAGGCTGCATTTGAATTCTTAAAGTTAAAAAAATGAAAATTAAATTTATCATTGTTTCCCTTTCATTTCAGTCCCTAACCAGGGGCCACAGTTTAGATATTTGAACTTTGCATCAAACATGAGTAATTGTTTAGTTTCAGTTTGAGTACTAAAAACCATATTCCAGATGTCTTAATCTGCCTTGCTCAGTGCCAGGGAGTCATACTTGCTTGAACTTGGTTAAACCTCTGATGTGGATGTACATTGTCAGTTTTGCCATTGCATCATATTCTCCAATTTTAGTCTCTCAAGCTGACATCATGGGCAAGCTATCTCTTTTCTAATGTTGTGCTAGGTTTATTCTTGCTGCAGTCCACATGTATCTTAGTAAATTACATTACTTTTCATTTAGGTTTTCTGGAATTATGCCTAATACAAATGTATGTGGTTTCAGTTTCAAAGTTATTTTAGAGGACTTTAAAAAAAATTCTGATGCCTTTCTATATATATTTGCATATCAGCATTTTCCAATTTCTTGAAGTCTTCATTATGCAGTACACTGTCTAGCACACACAATATTAGCTTTTCTTTATAGTTGGTTGTTTGTCACTCACATACAGAGTACCCAAAAAACATTATATCTGAAAATAAAAGAGTATTCATTTCTGGGCGTGTCATTGTCTACTTTGTCTTTTGCTTCAGAGATTCAGACAAATGGGCAAGCAAACATATAGTACAAAGACATGCTGAAAAGAATTGTTGTAGAAGGATGGCCAAAAGGAATTCTTGATTCCTCTTGGCTCAGTATCTGACGCAATGTCCTAGAACAAGACCCAGTCCAGCAACTGAGTTCCTTATGGGCCAACAATTTAATACGTGCTTTGTTATAGTTCTTATACTCTATTGAGTCATATAATGATTCCTGGTGACAATGGTTGAAAGCTGTGCAATCCATCCTCTCTCTCACGAGGTGAGACAGTTCTTGCAAATGCATGCTTATACCATGTTAATTTTAGGAACACAAAGCTTAAGAAAGGAAAAAGAGTTGGATTGAGTTCTAGCCTCTTCAAACTTTCATTCACTTTCTCCGCAAGAATCAGGTTTTGCTTGGAATTATGAAGCATCTCCCCAGGGGATGCATCTATTATGGTACACCTTACACTGCATCTTATACAATTCAGAAAGCAGAACAATTCTAACAACCAGTGGTGTGATCACAGTTCTGTAACCTACATTTGAACAACTCCTTGAAAATTCTCTAGCGACAGAGAACTTGTAGAAGAATATAAAATTGCCAATATATATTCAAACAGGTTTATAACACCTTGAGAAAGGACTGTGCAAGGAGAACACCTAGTGTGTGACAGGTGTCATCTTTGAGGCCTATAATGAAATCAGAACCTGTTTAAGGGCCTCAGTGGAAATGGAGTATTCCCAAATGACTGGATAATTATTCCTGGAGCGGGAAGAAGGAGTATGCATTGAAAAGTAGGGTATATGTTACAACACAATTCCATGAAGATTTAATCTAGTCTTAGTAGTAGTTAGCATAGTCAAATTAGACTGTGTTTATCCTCAGACATACATGAAACTCTGGATACTTTCATGCAGCCACAAGTTACAGAATACAGAATAACAGAGTTGGAAGGGAACTTGGAGATCTTCTAGTCCAACCTCCTGCTCAAGCAAGAGACCCTATACCATTCCAAACAAGTGGCCATACAGTGTCATCTTAAAATTGTCCAGTGATGGAGCACCTACAACTTCTGAAGGCAAGCCATTCCACTGGTTAATTGTTCTTAGTTTTAGGAAGTTTCTCCTTAGTTGTAGGTTGCTTTCCTCCTTGATTAATTTCCATCCATTGTTTCTTGTCTTGCCTTCTGGTGCTTTGAAAAATAGGTTGACCCTCTCCCTCTTCTTTGTGTCAGCCCCTCAAATATTGGAACACTTCTATCATGTCACTCCTAGACCAGGGGTGGTATTCACTTACCTTCACTACCGGTTCTCAAATGTGAGCATGTGTGCCACCTCCGTGCATGCGCGGAGGGTCAAAACAGGATGTAATGACGTCTGGGTGGGTGGGCAGAGCCTCTCGCAGCCACCGCTACCACTTCGCACAAACTGGATAGAACTGGCTGAATACCACCACTGACCTAGTCCTTCTTTTCTCTAGACTAGCCATAGCCAATTCCTGCAACCGTTATACAAACTCCAAGAAATGTCTCCAAGTGTCCTCACTATTGACTTCTCTGCCACCTACAGTGCTTCCTAGGTAACTCATTGGGAAACACACATACAAAAATCAACATCCAGCAAGTGCCCTACCACCTGTCCTTGTCCTTGTCTTACCATGCTTGTCTCTGTGCCAAGCAAAACAAATTGCCTACTTTGTTCAGTTTGAGTTAGATAAAAGGCTACTGCAGCACCTTAATTTCTCCTTAGGTTGTTTACATGAAGCTGATGAAAGGCTGAGAAAGCATTGTGGTTCTTTTACTTCAGCAGAAAGTGGGTTAGGATCAAGGGTTCAGTAAGTTAATGCTTCCCTTTAATGAGAAACTACGATTCCACTGCTCAGTTTTTGAAGCTGCATGTCATCTTATACCATAACAGAAGTGGAAAAATAATAATTGAGTCAGCTATAGAGACCTACAGAAGCCCCACTCGGTCAATGGCATGGGGTACTACGTAAGAGTAGTAAAGATGCCAGTTTGGCACAATTATCATGGTCTCCAAGCTGAATGTATTGCGCAGAGAATAGCTATATATTTCCCAGATTGGGCACTGAAAGGACTGTCAGCTGTCCAGCTAGCGAATCCAAAAAGAGAACTCCTGGGACATTGTGCTTCCCAAAAGTAGAACTTTATTGGAATACACTACAAAGGCACAGAAGAAGCACAACCAGTTCTGGGTTTTCCGCACACAAACCCACATAGTTAAACTTATTTTTCCCCTTTGGCCATCCCCCCTCAGTCCATTGCATTGTCCAATTACATCCGCTTCTTTTGTTATGGGAACAGTCTGGATCACTCAAACACCTGCACGGTGTGACCTTGAGGCTGGCAGCAGGGTCTCATGATCTGCAGACAGGGTCTTGGCATTCTATTCCCACCCCAAAATTCCAACTCCCCCACCCCCATTGGTGTCAAGCTGAGAGCAAAGAAGCAACTAGGTGAAACAGAGAATCACTCTTCACAAGGACAAATAATTAACAAATCATTGTAAGGATATAACCATTTAAACTTCTTTTAAAGAAACCATCTTCTTTAACCAGCAGTACCTCTGCAGTGGTTTGTTTGCAACTCAAAATAGAGAATTACAGAATTATAACAATGGGGGGACATGTGAGCCATTGCTTAGTGCAGGATTTCCAATCAGCAAGAAACTTAGCCTCCTTCCCAAATGATCGTGTAGACTTTATTTCAATTTCTCCATTGAAGTGGCGCCTACTTTAGCTCTTAGGCAGTCCATTCACTATTAAACATATCGTCCTTGATCAATTTCTCTTAATTTTTCTCAAATGCTTAGTCATAATAATCTTCTAGGCAATTTTCACCCATTTGTTTTAGCAATTCTGCAACAAAGGACAAATGTGTGCAATCTTTCATTTGGCAGCCATAAACAGAAAGAGAAAGAAAAAGGGGAAAAGGAAAGGAGGGGAGGGAGAGAAAGAGACCAGATTCACACTGTAGGCATTCCTGTAGTCTCCTGTGACACCTGTAGTACCAATAAGGAAGGGACAGAAATCTTGCATTCACATGTTGTTCGAAAACAAGGAGAAATATGAAAACAGATTGTGGTAGTGATGGTGAAAAGGTGGTCTGTATAATAAGATGAGCTGGAAATCCTGCCCTGCACTATTAATATGCATATTTCAAGAAATCTGGTCAAGATATGTTTGGGGATTCACAAGTCAGTGTTTTATTCTGATTTTGGCTAGTATATCCTCATTGCTATGCCTAAAGGGTTTTTCCAATTCAAAAGATGCCAAATCGCTTAGCAGTTTTGGATGTTTCAGAAAAGATATGGCTAGATCAGCAGACAAGGGACCTGGCCATCCAATTGGCATCAGTTCTCTACAATTTTCAAATCTGTCTATTAAAGCAGCTGTTACCACCTCAGTGCCATTAAGTGATTGCTGTCTTGTCAATACAGTAGGGAGCCTTGAACATCCCAATGTAACACAGAAAAGGAAATAAAAGATCAAAACAATTATCCTTTTTCAAGGAGAATTGGATAATGCAAATCATACCAAGTAATTCTGGCCATATCCTAAAGAAAAGAGACCTCCGACTGCAGTTTTCAACTTCAAGAAAAAAAATTAAAGTTACAAGATGTTCTTATGTCTTTGATTTTCACTTGAATTGCAACTTAAGAGAAAAAAAAGATTCTTGATCTAAACCCAGGGTGGATCTATAAATAGGCTGGCAAACTTTGCAACAGAGCAACCAAAGATTTGTGACATTTCTCGAACTGCTATGGCTTTCACAGAATAATTTCAAAATTAACTGGGTTAATGAGTTTGGTGGGGTGGCTCAGTTCATACATCGCCCTAAGTCACAATGTACAAGGATTGTTTATGGGAAAGGCGGTGAATATGAGTAAAACACTGAGTAAATTGATATGGTTTAGTGCAATTTATGAATCCAATCTTTCTTATCAATAGGATGCTTGTTTAAAATTATAGACTTTCAAAATGAATCACACTGCGACTTCAGGCAGAGACATATCCTGGATACCAATCAGTAGTTCACAGTTAAATGTATGAACAGATACAATTTTGCTTCGGGTATATCTTTGTGTGTGCATCTGTGTATCTATTGTCTGTCTGTTTGTCTATCTTAAATGCAGGAAGGTGCCTGAAGAACCTAATATTAGGTAAGGCCTTCATTCCTTCTCCCTGATATTTTAACAGATTTAACAGAATTGGAAGGGACCTTGTAGGTCATCTAATCCAACCCCCTGCTCAAGCAGGAGACCCTATACCATTTCTGACAAATGGC
>JANHFT010005125.1:36930-50613 GCA_032467955.1 Pseudoxenodon macrops | reverse complement strand
GATGACCTTGGCATTCTAGAAAGAATGTTATTATGGCTACATATCTCCAACTCCATACTATCCCCCCTCCCATTTTCCCACAATAGAAAATGCATAGTAGAATAATAGAAAGTGTGGCAGGCCAAAAATCCAACAGACATAAATGTAGGCCTGACATCTCTATTCCCTCATCTAAATCATTTATGAAGATGTGGAAGAGTACTGGGCCTAAGACAGAACCTTGGGGTACCCACTGCTTATTTCCCTTCCTCTTCCCTGCATCAGATATGCAGACTCTGAGAGCAGGTTTCAAGAATTGTCAGGCACAAATAACCAAAAGTATCCAATGAATTCAAAGCACAGAATATTTTATTATTGCTTTTGATACACAAGAATTTTGTCAACTAACGGTCAAGGCTAAATTGGTGCTAGATGAAGGTTGATGGAATTTGGGGGCAGGGGCTGGACTTGGGTTTTCTGTGGCAACACAATGACTCTAAACTGATTAGACATTTAACTCCACCTACCAGCTCAGCTGGTTCGTCTACAGATATTTTCTTCTGTTCAATGCAAAGTGCTAGCAGCAGCAGGTAGAGAGCATAGATGCACATTAGCAAAATGCCCAACACAATCTGAAGCTTATCTGCAAAGAGATCCAAGCATCAGGTGTTGAGTCATAGAGTGAGTAGTTGGCAGCTGGTCCAGGATGAGAGTGGCAGGTGTAGGCAACAAAATCTAAATTAGAAGGTTGTTTTCAGCTGGCTGTAGCTGGGCAGCTGTTGCTGAGCCAGGACTTAATTAAGGCCAGGACTGACCATGTCAGGTGAGACCTATGAAGTGCCTTTTCTGCACTCAGTGCTGAGAGTAGCACACTATGCTATGGGATCAGGCTCCTGGTCATTTAGCAGCTGGATTGAGTCACTCTGGACAATTGCTAGCAGAGTCAGCTTCAGGGTCATCACAGCTCCTTTTTCTCCTCTTCACAACCCCCCCACTCCCCCAGGACCTTGGAGTTTGAGCTGGGCTTTTGAGGCTGCATTTCAGGTGCATGTGGCCACAGCAGCTTTCCATATTTGGGTGACTGGTGGGTCCCCAGTGCTAGATACTATAAAACGGCTTCTGGCCAGAGGATGTTGTGGAGGCTGATTTCACTCTCTGTGCAAAGTGTTAAATTGTGGTGTGTGCCTGCTGATCCGTGTTCCAGAGGCGATGACAAGTTGAGAGGAAGGGCATTTTCCCTGTGTTGGAGGGGGCAGCAATTGGATCTGGTTGTTCGGTCTCCCAGCTGGGATTCAAAGGTGGGGAAATGTCTGGGTTCATAATTTCTTCCTGATGTTATCCATCCCCTTCCCCATAACAAGGGAACCATTTCCTGTGCCTTGGCATTGCTTGTTCCCCTCGTGGGAAGGATGGGGAACCCTCCCTGTGACCTCTCTTGCTTTTGTTGATTTGAAAAACTCTGCAGAGAAGAAGAAGACCGAGATGTTGCCGCAGCTGTTCGGGCTTCAGTAGCTGCGAAAAGGCAAGAAGAGAAAAACCGGGTGGAGGACAAAGGGGACGGTTGTCGCACCAAGAAAGAAGATGCCAAAGATCCTGAGCCAACAGTCTCCAAGCGAGGGGTGAAGCCTCCATCCGAAGAACCAGGTGAGCCCTCACTCTGTCCCCAAAAGCCGTGCTGGGCTTTGTCCCAGACACTGGGCTTCTTCGTGCTGGTGAGATGATGGCCTTGCCGTCTCTAGCTGGAGTCCTCGGTGGCCTTTTGGTTAGATTGTGTTCTCTGTTTTCCCCAAGTTCCTAAGGAAGTGGTTCCCAAGGCTGCCTTAAGCCAAGATGACTTCCCTGCCATTGGCTCGCCAAGCGTGAATTCTGTGCAGAGGTGAGTCTTTGGTAGCGTGGAGAAATCAAGTGGCCAAAAGATCAGGGAGTCTCCTCACCAGATGTGAGCAAGGCCTTGCAGAAAGAAGTCAGACTCTGATGTTCAGAGGCCACTTCAAGACACCTCTCCCTTCTTTAGCTGTGATGGTCCTTTGCTTGGTCCTCACAGACACCCCTGTTTCTCCCTCCAAGCTGGCTCCGTTCCCTTATGCCAGCTTGAAGCTTCAGATCAGAAGTGGGAGGCAAAGGTCAGTGTGTGCTCCTGGCTTCCTCTGGGAAGCTTCCCTCCAACCTTGGAGTCTAATGCCAGTGATGGTGAGGCTGCTTCTGGCTTTCTCCCACGGGGGAAAGAACTTGGCCTCTTGTGTTTTCAGGGCTGCCCCCAGAGACTAAAATTGCTGCTCTCTGGGAGTCCTCTGAACAATTGTGCCTTTAAAAAACACGCCACATGGAGTGTTTGCCTTGAAAGCTTCAGCGGTCATTAATGTACTTGGGACTCGACTGCCCTTCTGCTCTCTACCCTCCGAGCCCTGTCTGGCCTCAGCTGGGCTTGGAAGGAGCCTCCCCCCCCCCAAAGTACTGACTGGAATCATGGATGGGCACCTTTGCCTCAAGAGTGCAGAGGGAGGGGCTGTCCTGCATAAGTGCTTTCTCTTCCAGCTCATCTCAGTTGGCACCAGGAAAACTTGATGAAGAGGACTTTCCCAGGCTCTCCTTCTCCTCTGCTCCACCTGTGGTCTCTGCCACTCTGCCCTTGTCATACATGGCTACAGCCCAAAAGATGGGCTTTCAGGAGGAGGACTTCCCCGCCTTGGTCTCCAAAGTCCGACCGAGCAGTAAGATGGTGTCGACTCTCGCCTCGGCCTGGAGTGGTGGCTCCAGCAAGAACATGGCCCGAGCCATCACGGCCACAGCCGGCCAGCCAGCCAGAAAAGGGCCCCCTCCCGGCAGCAGCAGAGCAAGCAAAAAGAGCAAGGTGGTATTCCCCGGCCACTCTCAGGACAGCAGTGGCAGTGTATCCACTCAAGAGATCCGTAGTGCGCCAACAATGGTGGACGTGTCCTCCTTGCTGGCAGCCTCCAACTCTCAGACTTTTGCCAAAGTGGGTAAGAAGAAGAAAGTTGGGACTGAGAAGCTGAGAATGGCCTCACCCCCCATCGTGCAGGAGGTGCCAGCCGCCCCCCATTCTCTCGAGAAGGAAGACGATGCTGAGCAGCCCTCCTCCATCGCTGCCAGTCCTGACCTTCTCAGCACATCTGCCACGCTAATGAACGGTCACTCAGAAAAGCCCACGCCGCCATGCAGGGCTTCCAAAGAGCCCCCTGGCCTTAAGAAGCCACCCAGAGGTGGCCAGTGCCTGTTGCCTCAGGAAGACTTTCCAGCCCTTGGGAATGCCGGGCCACCTCGGATGCCTCCACCCCCAGGTAAGGGCTGGGGGTGCTCCTCAGTCCTAGGTTTGGGGAAGGGACTGGCAGAGCTGTAGGAAAGCAAAATATGGCAGTTGAATTTGGCTTTGGGAAGCAAGATGGGTTGAGGACATTTGGGCCTTTCCTTAGCCCTTCATTGGGAGCTGGTCAGGCATGGAGCAGATGCAGCTGCTGGGTCAGGCTTTGACCCTTCACTCCGGGTCATCTGCCTGGGATCCTTTTTGCAGGAGCCACCCTGGGATCTTGCTACATGGCTCCACTGAATTGCATATGCTTCTTACACTTCTTGGCTTTATAAAATCTTTACTGAACTGGGATTAGGATTGGGGGGAGTAGGACACAACAAGAGCAAGAGTGGGGAATAAGAGGCATCTGTGGGGGCTGTCAGTGCCTTCTCTAACTGCTGTCTAACTTTCTCCCTCCTTGTTTTTTAGGTTTCAATTCTGTGGTGCTACTTAATAGCCCTCCACCTCCTCCTGGGCTGTTGGTGACTCCTAGTAAACCACCCCCTGGCTTTACTCCTATTCCAGCCACCAGTACTTCAGAAAATGCCCCAGCTCCAGTGAAAGAGTAAGTGTGAGAGTATCCCTTCTGGGTAACTGATGCTTTCTGCCTCTACAGTGCCAGTTTTCTTGGCCTCAGGCGAAGGCCTTTGGGGACTGGGGAGAGGCTCTCCCCAGAAGGATCAGTCTGGGTTTTCTGCTCAAGGTTGTAGAGATTATCTTTATGCTTGTCCCTTTTATATTTACAGTGTACTTGACATCTTAAACAGCTGCTGCTAATATTTTGCAGCCTCTTTATTCCATTTCAAAACAATATCAAAACAGATGATAAGGGAGCTGGAGGCTTCCTTGAATTTTGAGCACTGCATGGACAGATCTCAGATTTTTTTAGAACATAAAAATTATTTATAATAATAATTTTTGACAACAGCATGCAAGTGGTTTGCCATTGCAGCCTTCTACAACTTCCTGGTCTTAGCCTGTAGCCTTAGAATTTCTGTGTGGTCTCCCATCCAATTTGCTTCGCTTCCAAGCTCAGACAGTTAACCAACTCCTGTCACCTGCAGAGTTTCTCTCTCTCTCTCTATACGTCATGATGTACCAATTGGCACTTCCTCAAAACAAATCCATAGTTTTTCGGGAGACGTGTGACAACAGCTGCATGAGCTTGTGGACAAGTGCCAGGGGGCTTCCTTACTGCACTCCAAGTCACCATTTGAGTTTCAAATCTTCCACAGCTCTTAACTTTTTGTGCCTGTTTTTGTCACATTCTACAATGAGGCTACAGGTAAAGCCAGTGTCTGGTCTTATTTTCGGAAGCAGCCTTCCCCTTCTTCTAATGGGCTAGAAGGATCTGTGACAACAGGGGGCGGGGGGGTATTGCAGAGAAGGAACCTGTCACAAGAGTGTCCTGAGCGCCCCCCTCCCCCCCCAAGAAGGAAGGCCCCTTGCAGCAGAATGTTGACAAGGGTCCTGGCTGTGTGTCTCTTTGGACAGGTGTCTATCTGAGATGCTTGGATTCTGGCCTCTTCCACCTCTAGGAATCCTTGATTCTGGACTCTAGCATCCAGTTTGGGAATTTCTGGCTGGGGTATTCATCACAGCTTCAGAGAACAACTGCAACAGATCACCTGGCGCTTCTCTGTATAGATAGCTGTGTTTTTATTTTTCTGAAAACAGGCCCAAGCTCTGTCAGGGACCCTATCTAATCTTGGACAACTTCCAGCAACGGAACATCCAGCTAATTCAGTCAATCAGAGAATTTCTTCAAGAAGATGAATCTCAGTTCAACAAATTTAAGACTTACTCGGGGCAGTTTAGGCAGGTGAGTAGTAGCCAGGAAATTAATTTTCCAGTAATTTCATGGCAACAGCTGACGCATGTGGGGTTTCCCCCGGAATTGTGAATCTGTCTTTAGGTGAATCTTTCTTTGTGAGAAGCTATTCATTATTGTTGATAGAAGTGAGACTGACATAGTGCTCAACCAGCCAGTACTCTGGATAAACAGCATATCTGGACTATTGCTTTTCAAACAGGATAATTGATCCTTGGGGGCTTGGCATTATCCTCAGAAACAGGGCGAGAGCTTGTTGTGCCTCAGCAGAAGACTCTGGGGGGGAAGTGGGACTTTTGCCCTTGATCCTGAGTAAGATCTGTAAGCAAGAATCAGATCTGCCTGCTGAGAGGAGGAGTCGTGCTTCAAAGTGAGGCCTAACCGGAGGTGTGCGGTTCTTTGTGGTGGGTGGGTGACAGCAGGGAGGAGCCTTTCTCCACACTCGGAAAGTGATGCCCCTTAAACTCAGAAGGAGACGGAGAATGACAGCCACTGGGCCTTCTTTGACCTGATCACTAAGGTAGAAACTTAAGAGACCGGTCCAGAAGTGATGCTTAAAACTAAGAGGCACCCAAAATAGGACTGTCGTTTTAGAACCTAGCAGGAAAATCTGCTACCTGCTATCTGTTGTTTTTATCTGCTTCTGCTTCATTAAAAAAAATAGAAAGTGATGATGTGCTTCAGATTTATGAATTACTTTGTACTTAACAGATGAGAGTTGAAACCTTGACATCCCTAACAAACTGCAGTTCCTGAGTTCCATAAATATATAGGCTCCAGAAGCTCTCAGAATTGAGGCTGCAGTCTGACATGAGCGCTTTGATTACAGAGAGGATCGGAAAACTTTTTTTGGTTGCTTTTAGTGCCCTTGTCTGTTTGGTTTACTTCTTGGTCTTGTCTTCCTGACATTGTATTCCAAAAAAGGGCTGAAGTTTTCATGGCAAATGATCTGCCCTGGTTCTGGTCAAGACCCAGCACACAAATGGCTGCCTAACCTGCAGGACCCTCCTCCTCTCGGCTGCTCTTTGTATTCTTTCCAGGGACTCCACATCTTTTTTGTATTGTGGCTCCCAGAGCTGGACCCAGTATTCCAACTGTGGTCTCACCAGTGCAGCATAAAGTGGCACTAACTTACCATGATCTTGCTTTCTGTCCCTCTATGAATGCAGCCCAGGTGACTGCATTGGCTTTTTTGGCAGCTGCAGTTCTGGCTCGGACTTAAGAGGTGGGCCCCTAGGACTCCTCGATTGCTGTTGTGCCAGGTAGCGTCTATTCTATACCTGTGCATTGGCTTCTCTTGCCTCAGCATAAAACCTTACTTTCCACACCACTGAATTGCATTGAGTTGGATAGAGCCCAGTGTTCGTCTTCTAAAGTGTTGGCAATTCCTCACCCCGGCTTAGTGTTGTCTACAAATTTGATGAATTCTGTTCTCTTGCTTTCTCCTGCTGGAATTGTCAAATCCTTATGCAAAGTAGGAGACGGCTCTGTTACTGGATGGCTTCCTTGGCTATGGAGAAGAAACTTCCACGGGATCTCTCTTCTTCATTCTTGCACATAGGGATTGTGTTTGTGATCTAGTATGTTTGTGCCAGCCACAGATCTGAGCTTCCAGTTTGTGTTAGCTCCAATTCAGGCTTAGCTTTGTTCCTTTCTTTTTCCTGACTGTCCAATTTCCCTTCCTAGGGTCTGATTTCAGCAGAGCAGTACTACAAAAGCTGCCAGGAGCTCTTGGGCGAGAACTTCAAGAAGATCTTCAATGAGCTCTTGGTCCTCCTGCCAGACACAGCCAAGCAACAGGAACTGCTCTCGGCTTACCAGGACTTGAAGGCCAAAGCTCCAGCTGGCTCCTCCCCCCCCACTTCCTTGACCAGGTCCAAGAAGAACCAAAAGGGGGTCTGGCACACAGAGCCCCCTTCTGACCTTGACTGCTGCGTCTGCCCCACCTGCCAGCAGGTGCTGACCCAGCAGGACCTCGTTTCTCACCAAGCCCTGCACCTGGAGGAAGAGGAGTTCCCTTCCTTGCAGGCCATTAGCCGGATCATCAGCTAGCTGTCCCCAGGTGACCAATAAAGTTAGTCTCCCTCTGAAAAGTGGCTCTTCTCAGGCAGGTTCTCTAACCAGGGGAGAGGAGCCAGCTGTGTGCATGGGCCAAAGGGCCTCGGGACCTGAGGAAGAAAAGCAGGGGGAATTAAATGGTGACAGGCCAAAGGAAGCTGTAGCTGTTATCGAAACCTGGGGGCAGTCCTTCTCCCCTGCAAAATAGGATGGAGCAGCAGGGTGATGGACACTTGGTTTACTGCTGTGGATAATAAGTATTTAACTCCTGGCTGGCCACAGCAAAGACACCGGGCAGAGGGTGGCTACTGCTTTCTGAAGAGGGGAAGGTTGGGCTTGGCTGCTGAGAAATAACGGAGAGAGTCTCACAGAGTCTGTCCAAAAGGATTCCAGAAGATGGGAGAGAATAGTGACAGGTTTGGGCAAAAAATGCGGTGTGGCCTTTCTCTCTCCTCCTTTCCCTCATTCTTCACTGTGTTTTGCAGAGATGCCTTTGTGGCTTGTCCCAGTAGGGAAGAGCCCTCAGGCAGAGGAGTTGTCCAGGAACTCAGAATCCATTTCTCTCAAGCTGTTTCTAAAGGAAACCTTGGCTTTTTCCTTTTGTTCTGTTAGACTTGCATGCGGGGGAAAGGTACCATTCAGTGCTCTCTTTACTTCTCACTGTAAGTGTGGGGTTTTTTGTCCAGTGATGTGACTTCAGTTATTCCCATGGTCTTGAGTGGTTGTAGCTCATGAAATGCTGCTCAGCAGTGATCCCTTCGTGATGCCTCAGTGCCATCCTGGCATGTTATTGAAAAGGGCTGCTTGCCTGGATCTCTGCCCCAGTGACTTTGGATGCCCAGGGTGTTGCCAGCTGCTGTCCATGAGTTCTGTCCTGTTCCTTCTCCAGATCATCTCCAGCAGCAGAGATGATCTGGAGAAGATTGAATTGTGCTACTTCCCACTGCCTCTATTTTAAAGGGGGAGATGACAGAAACCATTTGATGTCTTGCAAAGCAAAACTTGAGTACAATCTACAGATCTGCCACATTCATTTTGTGGGCTGCCTTTAATGCTGAGGATTTGGTGTTGCAGCCCCTCAAATTTTCAAGAGCAAAAATGGGCTATTCTCGTTTTTTAAAGTCACTATTCGCAGAGCACTTTGCTGTATTAAGTTGGCCGTTGAGTTCTAAAACTGAAGTGAATGTTTTTTTATGTTGGCAACGCTTGTAAGAAGACCTGTAGCCTCAAACTCAGACAAGGTTTATTTTGTCGTTAGACAAAGTTCAATTTACTGTTTCTTAAAATTTGTGCTTTTCAGTCAACTTTTTTCAGTTATTTCCACATTTTTCAGTGCAAGTATAATAAGAATGCAGGGCTCCTTTCAACTTCAGCCAAGGCATGGGAGTGCAAATCAGTTCAAGGAAGTCCTCTCACCCGTAACCTGTTCATGGATCTACTTTGCCCGCCCCGCTCCCACATTGGGCCTGTTCCTACTGGTAGGGACATCCCCCTTTTTTCACTTCCTGAATGCCCTGTGGTGAGACTTTGTGTGGGCTGCCCAATCCGGGGGCCCTGAGGACTCTGTGGGGCTGTTTTTGGCCCCAAGCTCCTACTTCTTTAGGACTCTCCTTTGAAAGGCATGGCTCACGTTGCAGAGTTTTACCATCGAGCACAACTGGAAGACAGAGAAGCTGCTGCTGCTCCTCCTTACAATGCCCCCCCCCCCAATTCAGTTTGACTGGGGCTCCTTGATCCATGAGAACAAGACCCATCAGGTCTCAAGCTGGGTAGGACAGCTGCTCCCGCTCAGTTGGCCGGCATCCAGAAATGCTTTTGCCACGGGTGACATAAACGGAGCACTGTTGGCAATGCTGTCTTACTGGCCTGAGAGGATGGCAGTCAAGGCCCGCACCAGCCGTTTGGATCACCCACCCAGTGGCCTCCCTTCCCCAGGAACATTTTGACAAGTTTCAGGCTCTTCCTTTTAAGCTCTTTATTGGAAAATAAGTTGTAATCGCAACACCAACAGTTAAATTAGCACAATCACAAACTTAATCTGTTATTCAAAATGTATAGCTATAATTATATACATAAAAATGTAAACATTTAAAAAAAAAATCACATGGTCCACTTTTCTGTCACTGCATGTTGGGATTACTTAGTGGCAATTTTGTTTCCTGCTGTTGGTGATAAATGGAAGCCTCTTTGATCTCCGATTTAACCTTGACAAGAAACAAGGAGAAGCCAAAATGGCATTGCAGAAATTCCGGACGTACTGGGATCGCCCCCTTCCAACCAGGCCTCTGCCACTGAATGGTTGCCGGGGTTAAGGGGAACCGGAAGCCTGTCTGGGGATGCTGGCCGCCTGCGCTGCATTAAATGATGGACCCCTCGGGCAAAACAAGATTTTCTTGCTTGGGCAAGAGAAGGCCAAAGTGCTGAGCCATGAAAAGGGAGGCCTTTTGCAGCTGGGATTGATTTGAAGGGAGAATTCACCGGTTTCTGCTTCTGCAGCATTAACAACACAAAATCATCCTTGAAATGCCAACTTGCCGTTTGCTGGGACATAAAAGAGGCTGCTGGGTGGGCTGAGGCTGCTGCTGCTCGGGAGGCTTCCAGCCGCCCCAAAGGGCTCCGGTTCAAGTTGTATTGGCCTTGGGGCTCCCGTGTCCCTGCCTGGAAACCCACAGGAAACTTCTCCCCCCCCCTCTTGAAGTGGAAATGGTTTGTGTCGTCATGCTGCTCCATCGTTGCAGTGCTCTCCGGGACAATTGCAGGTTTGGGATAGAGCTGGAGTAAAGCAGCCCAGAGGAAGAAAGGGCGATGGCAGCAGTCCTGGGCAAAGGCCGAGGCTTCTGACCTTGGATTGCATCTGGGATCTTTTTGTTTCTGCAGACCCTCCTCTTGTGGCCTCCAGGACCTGCAGCTGGGGATCTGGCTGGGGCCAAGAGGTGGACCCTCTGCCTCTCCCTTCCACAGGACTTAAAAGAAAAAAAGGCCAGCCTTTCTCATATCTTTGGAGCCACATGACTGGGGTGTAAATCCTGTCTGGTGATTCTGGCCAGGGTGAAACCTTTTGGCTTCTTTTAAGAGCAAACCGGGTGTACATTATTTGGGAAAGTGATAACAGCCCCACAAAAAGACTTTTAGGGGCATCCTAAAGTATCAGGTTACATTGTGTGTGTAGGGAATTGTTCAGGATAAAGCCCCCAGTGAGAAAAAAAACTGCCATTTTCACCACAGCTAAGGAAAGAATTGCCACAGAAAGCAACATGGCTGCTCTGAGCCATTTGTTACAAGTTTGTGCTGAGGAAGGGGATCCGGAGCTCCCGCACTTCCAGCCCACCAGCAGCTGCTTCCAGTGCAGTGCCAGCCCAGCCACCATCTTGGGGTGATCTTGCTCAATCTCCTTGAGCCAGAATTGGGCTGAGTTGGGTGCAAGCAGGGGTGCAGGCTTGAACCAAGGCCACTATTTTGGGTTAGGCTCCCTCCGCTGCTGCACACGCACACGCAACACCGAAAATTCCCTTTTCAGTGCCAGCCTGAGTTGTGAATGCTGCATGACACATTGACACAGCTTTGCCCAAGCCTCTCCCCTTAAGCTCGGGAGGCTGAAGGGAAGGAAATACATGCGTAGGCAGCACGTACGTACATTCAGAACGGTAATCTATAGCACATGAACAGTGACCAAGACGTTTCTACCACTCCGACAGAACATAATTGCCCGTTTTTTCTTTTTTCCTTAACAGCACAAGAAGGGTAGTCTGAAAAGGGTTTCTTTACAGTTAGGAAAAAAGTACACTACTGAACAGACATTTATTTCACATGTACAATCGAGAGAAACATTTAAATATTTGATAATTCTGCTTCCGAGTCTGCATGGTTTCTTCCTAAAATGCTGAAGCAAGTTTTGTGGGCTGCTAATGTCGCAGTGTTCTCTCTAAGGAAAATACTGTATTGCTTCAATTCTACTCTGTTTTAAAAACATCTTCAATCTTGCACTGCTTTTGAACTGCCAGGGCTGACTTGATCACCTTACAGAATCAAATCTGGTATATTTTAAGGCTGAAATATGACCACGGCCATTTTAACAGTCTCTCTGAAAATTTAGTGTATTGGTTATTTACTATTTCTTCTTTCATTTCTGCCTTTCCCACTCCAAGATATCTGAGGCAGCTAAAATATACATTACCTCACTTTCATGTGTTTTTTTTTGCACTTTAAAAGAATACTGGGACACTTGTCTTTTCCTATTTAAAAAAACTGTTTCCATTCTCTTTGTTTTATATCACTTCAGACACCTCAAACCCAAAACCCATGTTTTGTTGCCTTCAGTATTTCTGGTCCTTTATGGGGGAATTATATTATGAATATTTTTGCTTTTGAAACTTAAGGATCTCACTGTCCCTATGAAACGGTTACTTCAGTTGCAAAGGAAAGAGGGAATTTTCTCAATGTTATAATGCTTATTATGCCAACATGGATCTTTGTTTCAGAGGAAAGCATAGGTAGCCTCAACATGAGACATGGCTATTTTAAAGGGTGGCAGGAATAACATTTTGGTCTCATTCGTGTGTTTTGTTTTCATTGAAAAAAAGCATGCCAAATGTCAGTAATCTTTACCAATATCTGGGGGCCACCCAGTGTCTGGAATCAAGACCCCACTTTTGTCTTTGGGTATCCTCCCCTTTCTGATTTCTCAACAAGAAAGATGGTTCTTCAAAGAGGAGGAGATCTGGGAGCCACCAAATCTTCAGGTGGCACCTCAGTTGGCCAAATGCTACATTTCTTGCTGTTGAAGGACTTATTGGTTTACTTCCTTTCTGGAACAATGTTTAGCTTCTTTTAAGTGCACAATTTAAACAAAGTGTCCTGGAATACCAGAAACTTGTGTGCATTTATTGTCCCAAGTATAGCACTTATATACACCCAACTGTACATCAGAGAAGATAACACAGCTGTTCTTTCTGGTAGTTTAATTTGGCACATTCTTTTTTTAACTTAGTTCTAAGTTCTTACTAGGAGGAAAGAAAATTGAAAAGGAGGGAAAGAGAAGACAGAGACTAATAAGAGTGTCTGGGAGAACTACTTTTTTAGATTACCTTGAAAGTACTTGAAGTACCAGCTGGCCAGGGGAGGTGGGCACTCTATCTGGCTGGTCCCTTGGGTATTCATGACACCTACAAACAAGGAACAGGGCTTTGATCACTCAGTGGTGGCTGCCATCTTGTATGGGGGGGGCACCCACACCCCTCCAATGCCCCTGTGTCTTGCCAGGTTTTTTTGTGCACTTCCAGTCAAGTGTCACATGAGTAAATGCCACTGTAGTCAGGGAAATGGGAGTTACAGCTTTTCTAGTTTCCTGCTTAGAGGGAACACTGTTGCCCTTCTCTTTCTTTTTAATATAAAAATATCCTTGGACAGATAAGACAAGAACCACTGTACAGAATTCACTGCACCATTAGCTAAGAGTAAATTTAACCCAGCACATAACTCGCCACGTAAACAAACAAACAAAAAGAAAAGGAAAGTACTTTTGAATACACTTTTCAACCAATCTGTTGACTATACTTGCACCTTGTGGTATGTCAGCCCATTTTTCTGGGTCTGGTTTCGGTTTCTGAAACCCCAATTTGGAGGAGGGTCACCTGCCCTTTCAGTAAGCTGGCACCTGGTAACCTTTGGGGCTGGTGTTCAGGGTCTCGGAGAATGGTGGGCTCTGATAGGTTTCTGTGCTTTCGACGCCACCGCTGGTGGGAGGGGGTCCCGGATATCCTGTCATGGGATCGGTGCCAAACTGATCCGTGGCAAAGAGAGACATATCGGTCCCCATCCGGTATCTTTGGAGGGCTTTTACGGTCAGGGCAACCTGTAACAGCAAAGTAAAGTTTCTTAGCATTTAGGTTCTGTCTTAGGCCAAGGACTCTTCAATACCTTCATAAATGACTTAGATGAGAGGATAGAAGGAGAACTCTAACAAATTTGCAGATAACACTTAAGCTGGCAGGAACAGCCAACACCCCAGAAGACAAGCTCAGGATCCAAAACCATCTTGAGAAACTTGAACAATGGGTCCTATCCAACAACATGAAATTTAATGTGGAGAAAAGGTTTCACACCTAAGCAGAAAAAAATCAAAGGTGCAATTGCAGATTAGGTGAAATCTGGTTCAAAAACAGTAACTCTTGAGAGGGAGACCAAAAAGGTAATACAATCCTTGGTTGTATAATCGGAGACATAGGATCAAAATTATGAGAAGTATTAGTACCACTTTATAAATGTTAGTAAGACCCCATTTGGAATACAGCATCCAGTTTTGGTCACCCCATTACAAAAAAGATGTTGAAAAATGTTCACCCATTTTTGTTTTTCTCTTTTTCCTGCCCCTTTCTTTTTTTCTTTCTTCCTTTCCCCCTTCTTTCATTTATTTCCTTTTCTCATTCTCTCCTTCCATCATTTTCCCATTTCTCTCTCTTTTTCTCCCTTTCTCCCTCTCATTACTTTTTCTCTCCCACTCATTTTTTTC
>JANHFT010005124.1:75150-85331 GCA_032467955.1 Pseudoxenodon macrops | reverse complement strand
TATGCAGAAGCAGCTGGACTTCACACAAAATGGCCCCTGCAATAAGCATGAACCTCACAGGACAAATAGTTAGTTTTAAAAAAATGCTTTAAAAAAGTAAAATTAAAAAAAAAGGTTCCACTCAGCTGATTATAGATAATAAAAAATGCTTTTTTAAAAGTTTTAAAAAAAAGGTTAATCAGCTGTAAACTTTAAAAAAAAAACTTTTTAAAAGCATTTATTACTACCAGTTCGGGCCAAACTAGCAGCATTTCACCCCTGGGTGATACTTAGGAAAAGAAAAATCTATACCCATAAGAATCGATCAGTAATGCAACAAATTTTATTTTTAAATTTCATAATTACCCCAAAACCTAATCACTAATCAATGGTAAGGGGAACAAGAATCTTTGCTGCGGTTTTATAGACAGACTGAAGAGTTTCATTAGTTTGTGTTAAACAGTTTGTTTGTTAAGATTCTCACCCTGGGCACTGAAAATAATCTTCTCCTGTGGCAAAGAGGTTCTTCCTGTTCCGGTTGAACAAGCGAATACCTCGTTTTCAGTATAAAGACAGGCAAAATGGCTGGAAAAATCTGGGACTATTAAGTGACACATTGGTTCTTCAGGCTGAAAAATACAGCATTAAATATTACAAGAAATAACTATATTTAGAAATGAAGCATTATTAAGAGCAGCAATACTATCTTATAGGTAGGCCTGGCATACATACAAAATATTAACAAGCTTGATGCCTTAATGCCTGGAAAGAAATGGATTATAAATTATATTCCTGTTTTTTTATAATGATACACCATTCTTATATTCTTTGCAATTCTACAATTTTATTGATACACGCATATACTTTTTGCTAATGTGTATAGAATACAGACTAATGATAAATCATTTTCTAGATCACATGTAATCCAATCAGATACATGAGTTATTTTATAGTATATACCAATACATACATAACCAGGATTCTCAATTTCCAAAATTGAACTATCCAGAGTTCAATTTCCAAAGACTTGTAGCATCATTTTCTTTTTTACAGACTAAATTTAAGTATTTGCTGGTTCTATTTTTTAAAATCTTTAGTTATGCTATTTTTAAAAAAAAATCAGGTATTATTGAAGTAACATTACAAGACAAAAGGCAACTAGACAGGAAGTACAAGAGCATGTTTCTATGGATATAGTTCAATCAAACAGTTTTTTCACCCTCACAATCAATCACTTGATATGATATTCTATAAGCATGTTTAAAATCAGAAGCATCAAAAAAGCATTTAAACATAATGCCAATTACCTGAAAAGGTGGGTTATATTGAGTGACCTCTACAATCACATTATCAGATGTGGGATAACCATTATCTTCTACAGTTATCAAAGTATAGTAAACAAGACAGGGAGTGTCACCAAGATGCCAGGCTGCAGCCAAAATAACTAGTCCATCACTACTCATTGGAAAAGACAATTATAATTACAAATTATTGTTCAGAAATATCAGATAATGAAACAGTAATTTTAAAAATATATATTAAGCTCTTTGCTTGACTTAAAAAAAACATTATCTTAAAAATTTTACACGGTGTATAAGCCCAACTTACTGTATTTAAACTTGTATTTTATTTATTTACGTTTAATAGAATCTGTTTCTCGGCTTTGCTGACAGTTATTTTATGAAGCTCAGATACTATATTTTTTGTTTTATGTTATGTATTTAAAAAAAAAAAATTTCATTGTAAGCCTCCTGGAATCACATATGAAATGGATGCCTATATAAATATTTATTTTATTTAGATTTTTCCTTTATTCTGATGTTATTACTTTATAAGTAGCTCAAGGCAGTGAGCATAATAATATTTCTTTCTCCTCCTATTTTCCTCATAACAACCCTGTGAGGTAGATGGGCTGAGACAGAATGTCTGGCCCCAAATTCCCCAACAGCTTAAATAAATTTAAATACATAAATATTACATGAACACTGAAGATTTTTTTCCACTCTTGCTTAACCAATTAAATAGTCTTTATTCCTCTGTGTTTTAATTATTTTGGGGGGTTAAATTATAATTTTCTGATTGTGTGGATAAGGAGATATTTTGATTAGAACAGTGTCTGAATTAGTAATACTACTAGAAATATGAATCTGTAATACAGTTCACTTTCTAAATAGGAACTTACCAATTTTGCTGCAAATCCAAATATTGCACATTAATATCTTCTTTAATGTCTCCGTAATTGCTTTCTGATCCCTGTACAAATAGATTGTTAAAAATGCCAGAAATAAGGAAACTATATATTATTATGTTACACATATTGCTTCTTACCCATATTGCTTCCATGATATTTTCCTTAAGTACTCTGTTTATATCCCAGCTGAGAACTTGACGTTCTGCATTGTCTTCTATTTCCCATTTATAAAGATTTGAGTTGGTCACGGCATAAAATCTTGAATCATCTTCATCCCAAAGAACACTAGAAAGCTGAGTTAGATATAAATTAGGGATAAAATATCAGTGTTTAATATACTGCAGTTCTCTGTTGGAAGTTCAAGTTAAGAACACAGAAAAGCTTAAACTCCCTGCCCACAAAAAGACAAATATAGCACAGAAACAAGGATAAAATTTAAAAATAGCACAAATATACTGCAAAGTTATTCTGTCAAATTTGCAATGTATTCTAGAGAGCAATCAAAATTGTATTAAAATACAGCACAAATACTGGGAAAATATGGTATCAAAAATCAGAAGTACTCTGTAGAAGAAATCTGCAAGTATATGTGATTCTATTAGATTAAATAGAGCTCACTTCTAGAAAACCCAGTTTAATTCATGACACTCGTATACATTAATATCATCAGCATATTGATGGATGCTTTTAAAACTAGAATTTAAATAAAACTGGTACTATAAAACCACTGAACTTATAGACGGATTTCAAAAACACCAGAAAATGATCAGTTCAGATCCTGACAGCTTCCCAATAACTCATAGATGAGGGAAGAACAGGCAGTTGAAGGCAGAGGTGGGCTATTACTGGTAGTCCTTGACTTACAACAAAAATTGAACCTGGAATTTTGGTAAATCATTGCAGTCATTAAGGAAGGTGCCCAAGTGAATGCCTTGCTCAATGACTGCAATCTGAATCGCTAAACTTTCTATAGCAGTAATGGTTATCATTTGAAAAACTAGGCTCACAACTTAGCTTCTGAACTTCAAAATCCAATGATACTGTGACATCACCAGAATTAATAGGAGTGGGCCTCTTTTTACCCTTTTTCTGATTCTACCCTTTGCCCGTTGGCTTTATAAATTAGAATTAGGAGGAGGTCTTTTAGAGAAAAACTGTTACATTCCCATCCTTAAGCTTCCTAATTTGAAAAATTATCCTTTATTACTGTCCTGGTGCCTTCAGGGGGTGGAAGAAGGGATGAGGATTGTTCATGGTAGGTTCGCTTCCCAAGATTTCCCACTACCTCTCCATCTGTACACAACCTCACAAAACCTGAATTGATCCAAAAAAAAACCCAACAACAACCTTTGGGAATAGGAACCAAACACTTTGGCACACCGTTTTCTTCTCAGCCTTAATTTTGAACCAAAAATACTAACCAAAATTCTACCATGTTTCCCCGAAAATAAGACAGGGTCTTATTTTCTTTTGACCCCCAAAATAAGCGCTTGACCTTATTTTCGGGGAGGTCTTATTATTTTTGAGGTGCAGGAGGGGTGAGCGTGGTCAACTCATAGCTGCTCCTGTGTTTTGGAGAGGGCTTATTTTCGGGGGATGACTTATTTTAGTGCATGCACTCAAAAGTCTGATTGGTATTATTATCCGGGGAGGTCTTATTTTCAGGGAAACAGGGTAACATTGTGCCATTTTGTTGCTGCATTTCAGTTTGGGATCTTGAGGTCTTAAGGAACTAAATACAGATTGTTAGGGAGCCAAAAGCTGCCTGTAGTTGTCTATCAACTGTTCTAGGGAATCCGTTTGCATTTTGTCTTGTTGTAAAGCATTCTTTTCGTGTGAGAGAAATCAGAAAATAAAGATTCAGCATTAAAATTAAAATACCTTTATTTTTATGACTTACTTCTTCATCGTTACTAGGTGACAGAATCCCAAGCAGTGAAGAAACTCTTCTACCTATTCCAGAAAACATGCCTTGTCCCTGAGCTAAACCATGTTGGTAAATCTTGCCATTGCTATCAGGTGTAAGTCGGATAAACTGACTCCTTGCCGAGGATAAAATAAAGCTTCCGCCCTAAAAGAAAATTCAGTTCAGCTTTTTGGAAAAACTGCATTGATATTTTGTTTTTAAAAACAGACTAACCAACTTCAAAATTATAATTCTATTTCATTTTATATATAAATAGTGAAAAAATAATTTCAGAGGTTTTACTAAGCTGTCACAAAGCATCTTTCATGTACCTTTACAGCTGTAAGAAAATTATAAAGAGCACCGCCAAAATCCATATTCATCTCAGTATAGGAACTTTCGTGCACAAGGCTGGGCCAGTAACGTATTGTTCCTTCACGAGTGGCAGCCATTACCACAAGGGACTTACAAATATAAAAAAAACATATATACATGTTAATTGTATTAATTATTTAGGGTTCACATCAGTCTAGAGTCTCAAGGTCTAAGTCTGTTGTAGTATAATGTAAAAAAAAAATCTAGTCTGCTGAGAATTATAAACGTGCTAGATATAAATTTATAAATATATAAATATATAAATATATATAAATATATATTTATATATATTTAGTGATTTAACCAGCCAAAGTGGAATATTTTTAAAGTTTTTATTAAATATTTTTATAGAATAAAAAAACAAATTTAAAGAAAAAAGGAAAGTGGAATGATTATTAAAGCAGATAATTAGTATGGATTGAAGTATTTCTTAATTCTAATATCTCATTTGTATCTTAGAATAAGAATGTTTTAATACTCATCCTAGGACAGTGATGGCGAACCTATGGCATACGTGCCACAAGTGGCACGCAAAGCCATTTCTGAGGGAACGCGAGGCATTGCCCTGTCAGCTTCAGCGCTCATGTGCATGCTGGCCAGCTGATTTTCAGATTTCAGATTTTTCGCCCTCCGGAGGCTTCAGGAGCTTTCAGGGAAACCTCTAGAGGGCGAAAAACGGCCCAACAGGCAAACTGGAAGTTCAGGAGCGGACTTCCGGTTTGCCCCTAGGGCCGTTTTTCGTCCTCTGGAGACTTTAGGAGGCTTCCCTGAAACCTCCGGAGGGTGAAAAATGGCTCAATGGTGGGGCGCATGCGCGTGGGGGGGATGCACGCATGTGCAGTGCAGTGTGCATGGGGTGGTTGTGTGTTGGCACGTGTGTGCACGCTAGTGTATGTGCACTGCCATTTTTGGCAAGCAAGAAAAATGTTAGCCATCACTTCCCTAGGACATAGTTTTAGAGCACTACAAATAACATAACATAATGACTATTTTAATCCCCCCAAATAGTGCTCTGAATCACTCTGACATTATTTATATATAGTAAGATAGACAGCATATAAGATAGATAAATAAATAAATATAATTGATTTCTATAGCTGGATAATGAATACTACTAAAACAATTAAAAGTACACAGAAGTGATTTCAGAACTTATAATTAGCAAATTGCTTTAATTCAATGAATATATATTAGACAAACATTCCTGCCCTGCAAACAATTGCTTCAGATTTCAGTAAATATGTACTGATACAATTATCTTGTTTTCAACTATAACATTACCATGAGGAAGAATTTTGAACAGTACTTAATAAATCAATAGTTATTAAAGCTTATTTTTCATATTTGTACTGTTATATTAAATACATAATTTGTATTGTTATATTAAATTTGTACTGTTATATTAAACACAGAATTTCCCCAGACTTTTATTTAAAATAATATTTAAAGATGTGTGGTATACTGACTGCATGGTAAGTACCGGTATAATTTCCAAATGGAGCATGAAAATACCGTAGCATAAATTGAATGTGTAATAATATCTTCAAAATATATTTAAATGTTCCTAACCTGTAAAGAAGATGCTTCACCAGGAACATTAAGACAGCATACTGCTACCAGATGTGCAGTCCAAATATAGTCACTGGGTGGCAATTGAAGTTCTTTGCAAATAGAACACTATAACACAAAAAGTATATATACTCTTTAATTTAGTATTTAGCATTTATATTAGTCAGCTATATTGTTTCATGTTTCAAATAAAAGAAAAGTTTGGTTTTCTATGGTCAACTCTTCAGTTAATTTTTATAATTTTCTTTTATAATGCACAAGTCAATAAAAAATTACTGAGACTACATCAAATAGCAACCTATAGGAAGAGCTATTCACTTTTATGATCAGATATGCAATATAAAATTATTTGCAGAATGATGTGGTTTGTTTCCATTCAATTTCATCCCCAAGTATGACACACTCTTAAAGTTTTCAGATTGCCTCATTCTAGGAGGGAAAAACAGAACATTGGAGAACAAAGTGAGCCACTTTCCTCATTAATATAAAGTCTAAATGTTACAGAACGTGTGCAATATAGATGTATTCCAAGTTCTTATTTGACTCCAGAAAAATGCTTATTTGAGGCAGTTCATTTGCCTACATGTTTATTTTGAACATATACATCATTGTAAATAAGCCTGCTTAAATACATTTCAAATTGCTATTACTTTACCTTAGCAATTGATGATTGACCAATCTTCCAAATAATTAGTCTATCTTTATGGACAAGCCAAGCCCATCCACTTTCATCTAGCAGCATACTCAAATCGTCCTCAGCTATAATAAATAATAGATTCCAAAATAAATTATAAGTATAAATTAAATAAAATCCAGGCTTGCCTTCCTTCTCTGAGGACAGCCCAAATCCATAAGTAGATTAATAGGAAAAAAAGAATTTCATTAGACACCCAAGGCATGTAAGTTTTTAACAATGAGCAATGGTAAGAACAGGGAAAAATTGACAACCAGTAACAATCTCGTAAAACTAATATGCTTATGTGGTCAACTGCACAAAATAACTTGACCATTCAAAATTACAATGGCAGTGAACGAGGGGGACTTACAACCAGTCCACAAAGTTGCAACTATTGGTTACAGGGTCATGGTGGGGTAGCTCGGATGCCTGGCTCATTACAAAATTGGAATTGCCAGCATGGCCATAGCTATATGATTGAAACTCCAGTCCCAATTGTTGTTGTAAGTAATTCCAACTACATCACTTAGCGATGGAAATTTCAATTGCCGTTGTAACCTGAGGACTATCTATAACTGTTGCTAGAAATAATTAAGCACAGCTGATAGAAGATACTTTCAAGTACAGAATTATTTGCCTCAGATAGAAATGATGAGTTATGGCTTCCAAGGCAAGTATTTTTGCTTTGAGAATAAATGCAAACCACTCAGGACAGGTTGAATCATTTTGATTTTATAAGTCCTTACACAGTAACACTGATGTCTTGCTAATTTACAGATACTAGCAAAAATAATGCTATTTAATATTCTAAATTCTATTTTTTCCATTACATAATTTTCATTTATTTGTATGATCAATTAAAAAAAAACTTACCATTAGCCATTCTCAAAGCCTCTACAACTTTTACTGGCAAAGGTGAACCAAACTTTTTTACATCATAATTGATAGTTTCACTTCCCGTTGGCTGATGTACAACCTTTGTAGGTGTACACCTAAGCAGAAAAAATAATACATTATTTAATAATGACATGAATAGCATTGATTTAATTTTTGTTACTTTCATCACTGCATGAATTGTTTAGCTATCCAACAGTTGAAGTCAAAATAAATTGTATATAGGTAGTCCTCGATTTCTAGCCATTCAAAATTATAATGGCACTGAATGGAATTGTGCTTGACATCATGGCTGATGCAGGTCAAGTCATCAAAATTTGGATGCTTGGCATTCTTCAGAAGCCCATTCTCCAAAACATTGCACGATTTGGAGAATGAGGCTTCTGAAGGACTGTGAGAATGCAGTCTGCTCTCATACTCTTTTGGAAACCTCATTCTACAAACTGCACAATCCTTCATTAGTTTATTCTCCCAATTATGAGAGATTTGGGGAATGGTATGATATGGTTTCAGAAAAGAAGGTCTGGCATGACCAGGAACTGTCTTCAATACACTGTTTGGGCCTCTCAGTTGAAGGTGAGTGGTGCATAGCAGATCCTGGGGTTTGCTCATGCCTTGGGAACAATGTGAGGCGGCATTTCTCAGTGGCAACAGCAGCGCTAGGACTGAAGTTGAGGCCTGGGATCAATGGCAGTTGGTTGAGACTGCTGAAGGCCCCAAGCCTCTTCAGGCTGGGGGCCAGACCCAGCTTTGGTACTGCCTCAAATTGTTTCACTGTGGGGCTAGGCTGGGGCAGAGGCTGAAGCTTTAAACCAAGTCATGTACAGCCTGTGCTGAACCTCCCAAGGCTCCTCACCTCCCTGAGGCAGCACTCCTGAGCTCCTACCTCTGGCTCTGTCCACTTAACAACTTGAAAGATCACTTACAACTGCAACCAGAAGTCCTGGGATTGTAGTCATTGAGCAAACCAGTCATATGGTATCTTATTTAATAACTGCTTTGCTCAACAACTAAGATTCCAGTCTCCATCGTGGTTGTAAGTTGAGGACTACTTATAGATTGTGCTTTTATAAATTCATACAAAGATACTTGATTTTAATAGTTCATTTCATTTCTATTAATTTTCTTTCACCTTTCTTATACTTAACAAAAAAAATTCGCTTAGATTATTTTTCAAAAGACAATTGGATTTGTTTTTCCTTGTTTTTAATCTTAGAAACTGAGTACTGCTCTTGTCTATTCACGTTCCCAAACTGTTGATAGTTGGTAAACACTGAAATATTTGTAAACAAGCTGAGAATAAAGATCAGGCAAATCTTAAAGTCAGGGAGTATTGTTAATCTCAGATAAATCAAGAGTATATATATATATATTTGAAAATGTAACTGGCTTCATCACTGCCAAAATACACTTCTCTATTTCATTGTTGAAAAAAACAGCATGATTAATAATGAAGCTTAATATGAGTGCAATTTTGGAAAATTTTCAAATCATTATGTAGGAAGAAAGAAAGTTAAGTCAGAAGGCATCATTATAATTTTTATGTTTTTTTTACTTTCCTGTACTCTTGTTTTCACTGAGGAATTTTCTATCTGTATTCTATTAAACAACCTAAATGCAAAATTAAGCATACTCATTCAACACTAACAAACACTACAAATTGCACTCTGCAAAATAGATTTTACTTCTGAATCCTTTTCAATGTCATTGACACTAAGCTGAGCAGAAATTCAAATTAAACAATTTTTAAATTGCTTTACATTGAGTCAAACCATGGGCTTATCTAGTCCTGATCTAACTGGGAATGCTAGTTCAAAGCCTTAAATGTTTTTCATCACTGCAGTAGAACAGGAAATCAGACACAGACACACAAACACACAATACCCATTAGCTTTTCAACACATTTATTGCATTCAGAAGCTGACATACAATCAACTAAAAATAAATAAAACCATAGATATACCCAGTATAGAAAAAATCTGAAAGAAGGGTCAGCCAGATCAAAAGTATTCTGCAATAAAAGTATTTTAGTTTTAGCACATAAAAATATAACATTACACTGAATGTTATATTTAATGATATTAAATAATGGGTTAATCTATCATTGTACAAGCTTGAAAATCAGGACTTGAGTGTTATGTTTCACTATGCACTAGAAATACAAATACGAGAATTGTTCATGTGATGAAAACTGATCAATAGAATTATCTTTAACTCTTATCCCCTTTCTTGGGTACTTAAGATTTCTTAGTGCTTTTTCAATACAAGAAATAAAAGGTACATTTTTTTTATTAATCCTTTGAAAAGGAGTATTCAACACTGGAGAAATAAAAATGCGACTATTTTTGTTTTGTTATATCAGTGGCGGCTTAAAAGAGCCCCATCCAATTCGTGAAGGACAGATTGCAGCCTAGAAGAAGAGAGCATCTTAAATCCTCCCTTTCCTTTGAAAGCAGCCCCACATTTGAAGGGACCACACATAATTTCCAGGGGAGTGAACTTCCTTGAAAAACGCCTTTGTGTTCCCGCCTCAACTGGGACGACCCCAGGAATTGTGACAAGCTCCCCCACCCCCCAACACTTATTTACTC
>JANHFT010005124.1:61724-75050 GCA_032467955.1 Pseudoxenodon macrops | reverse complement strand
CCCCCCCCCCCCCCGCCCCATCTTCCTCTCCAGACACCCCTTGCATTCGCACCAATCGCGTGGAAGGAGGGCCCGGTTAGGCTCCACCCACCGACGGGCGGGGCTGAGTACTTACCGCGCAGAGAAGGAACCGAGGTGCCTCCTCGTTGCCGGAGAGAAGAAGGCTGGGGAAGAGACTGACGGGGTCACCAGCGTTTGGCTCTTCTTACCCCCGGGGCGGAGGCTTCTTCGGCCCGAGCCGCCGCCTGGAGTGTGAGGCGAGCTGGGAGTGGAAAGAAACATTGTCGCCTCGGTGCGAAAAACCGAGGAGCCGTTATAAACATGTATATATATCCCAAGCTTTTCAAGTTCCGTTACTGTCTCTTTTCTCGTAAAGGAAAACCGGCGCATGTAAATGACGTCGTATTTCCTCCGAGCATGGGATTGGCTCAGGATTTCCCCCCGCCCTCTTGGCTTGGTCCAATTGACCCAGAAAAGCGGGAAGTCCGCCTCCCCCCCATTTGTATTTGTTGTGGGCAGGACGGCAATGTAATGAGCAGGAAAAGTGGCGGGAGACAAGGAGAGGCAGTATTGGATGCTGCAGTATTTTAAAGAATATTTCAAACTGGGGACTCTGGTAGAAGCTTTCCAGTTGCCGCGCTCTCCCTCGCCATGTACATGTTATGCATCCGAACTAGACTCTCGTTGTTTCCCTGTGTAATATGAGGGTATATGCATAATTTTGTATTTTGTCATGTTTATGTAGTGTATATTGGAGGGGGTGTATAACGAAATTTCATTACATTAATTAAATTATTAAATAAAATAATTTAATTTAATTTAATATTTTATTTTATTTAATTAAATAATTAAAATATGCATTAAATGTATGATTAGTGTACATTCAAAGTGACAAAGTTATTCTAAGTCATTCTAAGTCTTACGTTATAACAATGTATCTTATGTATCTGTTTCATCAACTTGATTGGACCCACGGAGGACTGTGAGAAGCTTCCCAATATGTATTCTTTTATTTGATCCATTTCTACAGTCAGGCAGACAGTTGTCTGGGAAAGCCAAATGTGTGTTGCTGATGCTAAGGATAATGGCATAAAGTCTTCTGTCCTGGTTGGATCCTTATTGCTTCATTTCCCAGCCACTCCCTGTTTTCTGATTGCCAACTAAGGCAAAAGTTCAAAGAGACATTGGATATTTTAGCAGCAGTCTGTAGGATCTTATGTCAAAATGATGAAAGGTGTCATGATATTCCTGATGTAAATGCCACTCCTTAAGTATCTGCATGCAAGCATCATGACATAAGTTTGAAAGGAGGTGAAGTTGGTATCATGAATATTTTGTCATTTGACAAAATGGCCAAGACTTTGATTCCTGCTTTTAAATAAATAGCAATAGCACTTAGACTTATATACCACAGTGCTCTCTAAGTGATTTAGAGTCAGTATATTGCCCCCAACAATCTGGATCCTCATTTAACCAACCTCAGAAGGATGGAAGGCTGAGTCAACCTTGAGCCGATGAGACTTGAACTGCCAAATTGTTGGCAGCCAGCAGTCAACAAAAGTAGCCTGCAGTACTGCATTCTAACCACTCCGCCACCATGGCTCTATATGTTGCAATAAGTAACCTACTTTAGTACAGGTAGTCCTTGGTTAACAATAGTAATAGGGACCATAATTTTTCCTATTAAGCAATGAAGTTGTAAAGCATGATGTCACGTGAACGATAGCAATTCCAGCAATCCCTGGTTAGTAGACTGCATAATTGCAACTTCTGATTTCCTGAAAGGCTTCCCCATGGACTCTGCTTGTGGGAAATTGGCAGGGAATGTTGCAAATAACAATTGTGTGCTTGTGGGATTCTGCTACAGTTGGAAATTTAGTTTGGTTGCCAAGCACCTGGATCATATTCACATAACTCTGGGAATGCTATGCTGGTAAGAAGGACAACCAGTTGCAACTACCACTTATTCAATGCTATCACAAGTTCAACAAGTGAACAAGTGGTAGTTAATAGAACAACTGAAATCTTGCCTATGACCTGGGAACAAGATGAAGGCAAAGTTATGGGTTTTACTTGTATCCTACTGTGATTGATTCTTGGCAGCTAACAAAGAATACTACAATGAGAGTCAAACTATTCACATAAAAAACTACATAAATGACAACAAAATTAAAAGAAAATTGTAATAACTAAAAATGTGCAATATATAAAATTAAGGAAATGCTGTCTGGAATAGTTCACATTTTAGTCCTAAAGGACTGAGGAGGGGGTGAGCCTGAACTCCAAAAAAGGCTATTCCAGAATAAAGTTATGGGAATATGATAGGAAAGGATGTTTCCACAATATAAGAGGTGTCTATAGATAAATGATAAGAACTGCATCATGCTGCAAGCTCTACCTCTCTTCAATGTGTTGTGTGTCCACATATAAAGAGCTAATGCTTCTGATTCTACAGATAGGATGCTGTGTGTAGATTCACATCAGGAAACTGGTTTGTTAAACCAAAAATTATAGTTTTAAGATGTGTGGGTTAAGATTATGAGTCAAACATTTTTTTAAAAATCTGAATATCTCTTTTCAACATTTCCAAAATTACATTATAGCCTACAATGGGGGTTTTCAATCATGAGACAAACTCCTAATTGTTTAATGTAACATTTAGTTGAAGAGTACTCTGAAACCTATTGACTGCCTTATTAATTTGGCTAGAACATAACTGCTCTGTGAATTTTTTAATAGACCAAATAACTTCACATCATCAGAAATGAGCTCTGTAATGCACACACAGTTTTTTTTGGGTATGTCACATGCTCCACAGAATTGGGAAATAATAAACTAACACATTATAACCAAGTGTGTTGTACAAATCCAGCTTGCATGGCTAGTTTGGCTCAGAATGGAATGTGAGTCTAATAAACTGGGTGAATACTTAGTTAACAATTGGAATGTTTTGTATATATTTCTAAACCTCAAATTTCTTGACCATCATTTAACAGTCTTTGGATGCAAAGGGCAAAAACTGAACTTTGGATTTCATTCCCAAACATTGGACAACCCCCATAATTTCTGAAACACTGGATAATCAGTATAATTCATATCATCTATCTCAATTTATGACATTTGTATAACAACATGATATAACTTGATGGGTAGCATGATAAAATGTGAATTATATCAATGAAAAATGTGTATTTAACAGATATCCTTTTATTCCAAATGATCTATTAAATCCAGTTTTATAATGTAGAATTTGATATGAAAGAACAGATAGTCTGGTCAGGCTAATTCTGAAAAATTCTCCATCAAGTTTGATGACAATTTTCTTTTTAAACTTCAAAAATACTGCTTTAAACTTGTGACAATTATGGGTGCTTTCACAATTATTTTCTTATTTTTGCACATCTTCATAAACCTCTGGTTGGGCTCTACTCAAAAAAATATTAGCAGAAAATTGATAGATCAGAGAAACACTGTCTTTCTTAATGCTAAGCCTACATATGCATGCATATGTAATTGTGTTTACATGATGTTGCATGCATTACACTTTTCATAACACTGTTTGATATTGTTACCACTGTATACTATCCCTCCTCATTTTAATAACAATACTTTCTAAGGTAGTATCAATTTAAGTCAGAAAATTTATTGGGAATAGTTAATCTCTTCCTCGTCATATTGTAGACCCACCTAAATTACGTACTTCATCTTTGCACCTATTTATAGGGAACTAGCTCAGAACTCTTGGAGGCCATAAAGTTAGACAACAAAAGCAAATCTCAATCCAAAATTATTTCCTATCTCACCAAATGTGTTACTATTGATCCAATTAGGAAATGTTGCCATCATTGTCATTCTCTTCATATAGCTTTGCTTTAGCATATTATGTATAAGAGAATAACTGACATGTCTTCACGAATTACTTTTACTTTTTAACAAAAACCATAGAAAAGTATTGTACTTTCATTATTTACATTAGCAACTTTGCCACAACTGCCTACAATGAAGCAAATGGGATTAAATGAAATATAGCATTTTATGTAAGAATGATGCTTTGTTTATTCTTTGTTTAAAAAGGAAAAGGCATGCCTGATTATAGCTGAAAAAGTAAAAAGAATATCTGAAACTGAGAAAACTTAAGGATAAAAAGGATAAGAATGGAAAAATGTAACATATACCGGTAGTTTATTAATACATTTTATTGTTATACAAAATATTACTCACAAGAATTATGGAACAAAGAGTAGAAAAATGCTCTTTATATCAAAATTAGATAACCTTGCTTTAGACTGCATTACTAAATACTTCATTATCACATTGTGCATCTCCCAGGAACCAGGAATTAACAATGGTAAAGAATTGGTTCTTTGTAGGACTAAAAAACTATTTTGGTTCGGTCAGCTGCAAAATACCCCCTATACTAAATGACATTAAGACAATGAGATTAAAAAAAAAACCTAGACCAATAAGCATGATGCCAATTATAGCCTTCATGGCCACTTGAATGGAACATAAACCATTACAGTGCCAACTTTAAGTGTCACTAAACTGGAGGGACCAATGATAATGAAGTCTATTAGTGAAGAAAAAATCCAGGAGTTTTTCTACAGTATTTGAAGTTAATGTGAAAATAACTGAATTTCTTCAAAATAATTGATCGTTTTGATTAGCACCATAATTTGTGAACATTGTGAAAAGTTTCGTTTATATGCCAACATTTTGTTATAATCAATAGTTTTATATTTATGGGGTCCTTGATGCTGTCTGAGCTTGGTTGTTTGCTTGCAGAGAAAAATCTGGGGGAGCTTGGGGACACCTTTTGGGCATCCAGTAGACATGAGTGTTCTAATTTCTAATCTAATATGAATTCAACCCATGGTGTATGTGCATTTAGAACTTTGTCATTTTCCCCCTTCTTTCAGTATGATCCATGACTTTAATTTATTTAGAAAATGTAACTGACATTTTGTCATGAACCCTTGATTAATCAATTTAGAGACAAGTCATAAGATAGTTAAATAGATAGTACTGTATACCACCATATGAACCAAATGTAAAGTGGAAGTATGGGAATACATTCTTTGCAGTTAGTATTCTTTGAATATTTATCAAGAATCTTATATCTTCCATTTTATACATTTATCAGTTCATTATAAGTTCAACTGGGTGTTAACTGGCGGCACTTTAAGTAAAACTACGGTATCATATTGTGGCTTAAACACATGCCACTTCCCACTTATTTTGTACTCATGGTTAGCTGAATACTGTAACTGTTTGAAAGTATAATATTGATGATCCTTTCCCTTCATCTGTGCATACAATGGGAAGCACTATGGGTTTCTGTATGGGTAAAGTAACGAAACACTGATTTTTAGAATTCCACTTCTATATTGCAGACTTGTCAAAATAGCACTTTTTATATATCAGTAGACTAGTTAGATATCAACAGACTGATCAGGTTTGCCAGTAATTAAAATTATTTTTTATAGCATCATTATTGTTTACCCTTAAAGGGGAGAGTCTTCAAAGAAAACAGGTCTGATAAGTTTTCTGTGCTACAAAATACTGATCATTAAAAAAAAACTATAGGTAAAGGGAAAATGGAATAGAGTGGTTTGAAAGACAAAAGGCAAGACATATCTAAGATACTGTCAGCAAAACATAATTTGCTGGATAAGTTATTTCTTGATACACAATCGGGAACATAAAGAAATCAAATATTTTAACAGTAGCAATGTGATAGAATTTGCGTTGACTAAATAATATTCTTTGCATTAATGTTGATCAAATCATGAGGGTTTTTGTATTTGTGAATCTAATTTGTCTTCATAATGGTAAAATTATTAAAATAATGATTTAAAAGGAAGACAATGTATGAAAAGACATTTGGCGTGAAAATAAACTAGCTGATAATTTAAAGTAGGCTGCCAAATCATAAAATTAAATTCTGCAAGCACTCGTGATATATCCATTAATGTAGGGATCAGCACTCCTCCCATGTAGATTCTTTACAAAAACTTTGCAAACTTCTTAATTTTCTTTGATTTGGGAAGGAGGTAACCAGGTTATACAACAGCACCTGGGTCTGGAAAGCATTAATCACACAGCAACTGTAGAATCTTAAAAACAATTCACTCTTGGATTGCACCACAATATAATTACTTAAATGCTTTGAATAAAAAGCTTAAGATAATAAATTTTTGCAAATATCTGAAGTACACTGAAAAATATATACAACACATTTATTGAAACATAATTTAAATTCTTAGAAATAGTACCCTTCCCTAGTTAGACCTTTTCATTCTTTTTTTAAAAAGGATATTTTTTAATTAGATGCAAAATGTTCAATATTTTGGATAAAAGACTGTTTTTTCATTAATTTGCTGAAAAGTCCATTTGGGTTTGCAAGCAGCGTTTCATGCTTTCCACACTCAACTATTCTGCCTTGGTCCAGAACTGCAACAGAATTAGCATTCTGAATGGTGGAGAGTCGATGAGCAATAATAAGAACAGTTCTGCCTTCCATCAGCCGGTCTAATGCTTCTTGGACAAGATACTCATTTTCAGCATCCAAAGCACTAATTAATGAATAGAATGAAAAAGGTTATTCTCATTTTTAATCTGCAATTTAAATACCTCATTATGGCATAAAGAAGTATTATAGAATCATGAAATAGGAATGACTTAGGAAAGGTTGATGTTGCTACCATACTGTATTGTATAGGTACTCCTCATCTTACAACCATTTATTTGGACTAGATGACCTACAATGATTCTTCCAACTCTGTTAATCTGTTAAATATGTTCTAGGATAATGTGATTACGTTTTGTGACTTCTGACAAAGTCAGTGGGGAAGCTAGATTCACTTAACCATGTTACTAACTTAATAACTGCAGTGAATCACTTAACAGATGTGACAAGAAAGGTAGTAAAATGGAGCAAAACATACAAATGTCTTGCTTAGCAACAAATTTTGGGGTTAATTGTGGTTGTAAGTCGAGGACTACATGTAGTACATATCAGAGATGGGTTCCTACCAATTCGGACCAGTTCTACCGAGTAGGTAGTAAGCCGCTGGTGATGTCACGGAGCCGGTTCTGGTCGGTAGATGCCGCCATTATTTTTATTTTTTGGGGAAAACGTTTTCAGTCTTTTCTTCTTCTGTGCTTGCGCAGAAGCCGAGTTTCCGGCACTGCATGCGTCGCCATCTTGTTTTTGGCTTTTTTGGGGAGGGGGATTTTTCTCTACGGCGCACCCACATGGCACACAAGGCAGCAAACCGGCGGCGAGGTAAGTTAGAACCCACCCCTGGTACATATGCAGTCTTCCAGAAAGCAGGGAAGTTTGCATACTTGTACAAATCCAGCCATAAAGTATGTTTAATTTACATTTATCCTGAGAATTGTATCTTTTGGGTTGGATCAGATATAATAGTTCACCAGCCTGGCCTGCATGTATCCAAATATATTAGAGCACACTCTTACAAACCCTCCTATTTAGTTGGCTAGAAATATTATATGTATGCACAACTTCACATATGGAATTCTGGCCGGATGTTCTGACATGGAAGAAAATAACTGCTCTGAGATTGATTCCTATCAATAAAATGTTTGCTTCAGAAGACATGGCTAGTCACAAAACACCATTTATTGCACAACAAACTTATGAAGTTGTTCACATTTCTTCTGCTATCTCCTGTTTAAAAGAAGAGTAGTATCTGAACAATGGAGAATAAAATGGAAACTACAAAAGAACATTCCACACTGAGGAAAAATATGTCCAATGTTTTGTCACAAAATCAATAGTAAAGATGCCAGAAAGTCTTGTGGGATCGAATATTAATTTAGTAAGGAACAATCTCAATATTGTCTAAGCTACCCATAACTTTCCTAATTTTTATTATTTACCTTGTTGCTTCATCAAGAAGAAGAATTTTGGGATTCTAAAAACGAAGTACAAAAATGTTGAGATTAGAAGTTTATGCAAATGTTTTTTAAAGGAACGCCAGTTTTATTATAGATTTTAATAGGCATCAAGACATGTTTTTTCTAAAGCAATACTAATAAATTACTGAAATATTTTATTACAAAATACAAGAGGGAGAAGGAGGAAGGAAGGAAGAAAATTAAGCTAGAAAAGCGTTTTTCTTTCATGTAAAATCTTGGTCAAACTTTAGTAACTACAGTATAAGACACTGAAAAGACTGCATTTAAAAAAATAACCTGAAAACTCTACTACTATTATATAGCCAAGCATTTTAAAACTCTTTAAAATCCTGATCAAAATTATTGTCGTCTTAGGGTTAATGAGTGATGGTTTTCACACCTGGTTGTTTTAGAAAAAAATATATAGAATAAGGTTCAATAATTACAAGATGTTTTACTACTGTTCAAAAAAGCCAATGTAATGAGAGCACAGTAACAGCAGACTTAAAATATACATAATAAACAGTATATTGAAAGAATAATGTATGAGAACTACCTTGAACTGCAATGAAAGCATGAGAGTTCCTATTTTGCTTAAGTCAAATCATCTTTGTCACATATTTTCCTTGCTCCTTCTCTCTCTTTAAAGGCACAGAAGAAAAAATACTTACCTTCAGAAGAGCTCGAGCAATTGCAATTCGCTGCTTCTGCCCACCTTTGCATAAAAAAACATAACGTAAATATTGCATTCATTTTATGTATTCTTTTTTTTTAAAGTACTCTGCCAATAAAAACAAAAGACATTACTTTTTTTTATTTTCTGTGGAAAATCTGACTTAAATGGAGAAGATGATTACGGCACTGCAGTTTGACAACAAGATTATCTTAAGCGGTTTAATAAAGTTCAAGAGATGACATTGAAATCAGTACAATCAAGCATGTGCAGTTCTAAAAAAAAAGGTGTCTAGACCAGTGTTTCTCAACCTCAGCAGCTTTAAGATGTATAGACTCCCAGAATGCTGGTTAGGGGATTTTGGGGAGCTGAAGTCCACACATCTTAAAGTTGCTGAGGTTGAGAAACACTGGTCTATATGCTGACAGAATAGTATTTGTCAGTAGAATAGAATTCTTCCTTTCTTCTTCTCCATCTCCCACAACTACACTGACCACATTTTCTTGGTGGGGGAAAAGTAACACAAATCTGAAAAGGGGGCATATCTGAAAAAGATTGATAAGGATTTTTTTTTTTATGTTTATGACTAGGCTTTACAAAGGAAAATTCAGGAGTAAAATCAAGGGATACGTTGCCAGAATACTTATTTTAATGAAAAATATCTAAAACCAAACAGTATCTTATTTTAAAAGACAACTCAATTTCCACATTTTTCAACAGAAAAACTTCAATTTGCACAGTAAAATATTAAATGAGCAAAATAAGGGACAACGTTTTTGAAAAATAAATAAATCTGAAGGACAATTTTCTGAAATGCAGATAATCCTCGACTTCTGACACAAGTGAACCCAAAATAAGTTGTGAAGTGAGTTTTGCTGCACTTTAGGAATGTTCTTGCAACAGTTAAGTGAACCACTGCAGTTGTTAAGTTACTAATTACGGATGTTAAGTGAATCTGGCTTCCCCATTGACTTTGCTTGTCAGATCACAAAAAATGATCAGATGACTCTGGGACACTTTAACCGTCATAAATATGAGTCAGTTGCCAAGTGTCTGAATTTTGATCATATGACTATGGAGATGCTGCAATGGTCAAAAGTGAAAAACAGTCATAGGTCACTTTTTTCAGTGCCATTGTAACTTTGTACAGTCACTAAATGAACTGTTTTAATCCAAGGACTACCTGTAAAGAACTGTCCTTTATAACAAAGGACATATGGTCCCTGCAGGTCAGAAGATGTTCAGAACGGATTTGGTTTATAGCAAAATGAAATGCACAGCAGAATGAGACAGGGAAAGGTAATTCCTTCTATAACAGTTATGAATTACAAAAATAGATTTTCAAACGACATAGTCTTACCAGAGAGAAGAACACCTTTTTCTCCAACTAAAGTGTGGAATCCTTTTGGAAAATTCTGGATAAAATTAGAAGCGTTTGCAATTTTGGCAACTCTCTCAATTTCTGCAGGCGTTACTGTGGATGGATCCTCTGCGCCGTAGGCTATGTTTTCAGCAATAGAGCATGAGAACAGAGTGGGTTCCTAGTGTATGAAAAAGCATAAGGAATATGGCAACACAGGTACACAAATGCCCAGATGAGATCATAAATGAAATAAGTAACACATGACCATAGAGATTAAAGGGAACACTTTTTTTTCATAAACAGTTATAAGTACAAGTACGATTGCTTTAAAGGGGCATGAGGCAAATTCAAAAGCTGGAGGGGCAAAAAACATCCTTTTAAAAGAAATTAGAATCAGCAAATACTTTAAGAAAACTTTGCTCCTTTTTTACCTGACTTACTGTTCCGATATTAGTCCTGAACCATAGTGGGTTTAGCTGTCGGATGTCAACCCCATCAGCAGTAATACTTCCTTCAATAAATTAAGAGAATGTTGTTAGATAATACGTTAGAAAACAAAGATAATACGTTAACAAACAATGAGGGTGAAGAGATTAAAACTATACAGAAGTTCATAATGATACCCTATCAAATTAGAAACATTTTTTCAAAAAATATTCTTGGCAAGAACTGATTTCATCTTGCATAGAATAAGTGATTTCTAGAAACATCTCTCTTTCTAATATAAGAAATTATGATTCCAGCATCATCATGTCAAAACCTATCAAGAAAAGCATAGGGACGGGCAGTTTATATATACATTACCTGAAATATTGCCTTAACTGTAAAAAAATTCAAGCTGAGTGAAACATGAATATGAATTTGTTGTATATATTGCTCCTATTTCAGTAACAGAAATGGCAATGATGCATTTTATTTCAACTTCCTTGTAACTAGTCTTCCAACTGATTCTACAAAGATCATACTTCTCCATGAGCAAATTGTGTTTTGATCTCTAATCAGAAGTACACCCAGTAACAGATGTTTATGTTCACATAAACACATGTATCTACCTGACAGTGGATCATAAAGCCTCAGGAGAAGAGATACAACCGTCGATTTGCCAGATCCACTTGGGCCTACTAGGGCCATGACAGAACCTGCAGGCATGCTGAGAGAAAAGTCTTCAAAAATCAATGTTTCTGGACGTGTTGGATATGCAAACTTGACACTTTTGAACTCAAGAGCACCTCTGAAAGTATCCTGGCTTAATACTGTTCCCTCTAAATAGACATGAAAATCCAAAAATGAAAGTAACATGAATAATATATCTTTCAAATACATTTTAGTAAAGACAAATCCAATTATTTGCACTGAAAATTTACTAAAAGAAAACAAATATGACAAATATGTCAATATGATACTTTACTAAGATTCTGTAAACAAGGGCTACTTAAACCTGGACATTCTGAAAATTGAGTCATCAAATAATTTGGGCTTGTCTGCTTACAGAACAAAGCATGAATCCCAGCTGTTGATACATTAAAATGAAACAACAACTCCTCTGGTGCCTCATAACATAACATTTCTAAGACCTGCTGGTTATGGTCGAGTTGGGCCCAAAGGTATTCTTACTTCACCCCAGAATTAATAATATACAGGTAGACCTTGACTCATGACCACAATCGAGCCCAAAATTTCTGTTGCTAAACGAGACAGTTAAGTGAGTTTTGATCCATTTTATGACCTGTCTTGCCACAGTTTTTAAAGTGAACCACTGCAGTTGTTCAGTTAGTAGCGCCACTGTTAAGTGAATTTGGCTTCCCCAGTCAGAAGATCACAAAATGTGATCACATGACTCCAGGACATGCAACCGTCATAAATATGAATCTTAAATAAATATGAATTTGATTTCTGACGCTGGAGATGCTGCAACAGTGTTAAGTGTGAAAAACAGTTATAAATCACTTCTTTCAGTGCTGTTGTAATTTCAAACGGTCACTAAATAAACTGTTGAAAGTCGAGGACTAATTGTAATTAGGTCACGTTTCCAGTAACAGCAGCAAAGAACAGAGAATAGGAAACGAAATAATTGTGATTTTATGAAAGAAGATAGAATGGCACAGGGTGTATTTCACAGATAGAATAGAAATCACTCCTATTCCTGGCAAGGGATCATCAAGTCTTAAATCATTTGTTTATGTATGTATGATGTTACTGTTCAGAGTGCTAACTCCACTTCATTTCAAATTGACATAGGTGTGGTACTTTTATAGTGTTTTACTGCATTTTATAAGACACAGGCAGACAGGTTATTGGAGGGTTGGGTGGGAACACACACACACACACACACACACACACACACACACACACACACACACACACAGAGTATATATTCACACCCCATCCTCCAATAACTATAATAAAATAAGACTTAGAAGGCTGCAGGGGCCGTAGCCAGTAACATAATGACACTGTAGTTATTTTCATCTTGTTGGGAGGATTTTTAAGGGGAGAAATAAGGCATTCATTTTGAACATCTTAAGATGTGAAAAGTAGTTTAGGGAAGTTTCAAAATTTTAACCGCTTAAAAGGATGCACACAAAACCTGCACCATAACCAATTTATGCAAAACCTGCACCATAACCAATTTGATGCCACAAAAAACCAATTTTTTGTGGCATCAAATGAATAAGTTCATTCTTTGGCATCATTTATGACATTAAATGTGTATTTTGCTTGCATTCTTTGCTAGTATAACTTCTAATTTATGAAAATATTCATTTTGTGTGATATTGCACGACGTATGAATATCTTACCACCTTAAAGAACTGCAAAATATTAAGAACATTACCATTAAAAGGAAGTTGTGGCTTTCGATCGATGAGTTCCCACAGGCGCCCTCCTGCACCCAAACCTTTCATTAAGTCAGTATAAAAAGAGCTTAATCCTAGGAAGGAAAGAAAAAAGTACCCCTATTGTTACGCAACTTCAAAAACAGGTATTGCATGTTTGTTAACAAGTTCTGCCAATCAGTGTACACACAGCTAGAATGAAATAGCCAGCTAGTACAGCTAAAAAAAGCATAGCCTAAGATTAGGTTGTTTAAGACAGGAACAGAAATTGAACAGGGGCTTTGCCTTTCTTCCTTCATTTTCACCCCTAGCGGCAGAGAAAGTAGGCATATAGCCTAGAACAGTGATGGCTAACCTTTTTGCCATCGCGTGTCAAATGGAGCGTGGGGGGGTCGCACGCACAAGTGTCCACACTCATAATGCAATGCCTTTCCCCATGCATGCGTGCACAAGCCCCCCCACCCCCACCCGCATGCACACAGGCCTTACTCCAGTCGGGGCGTTTTTCGCCCTCCCCAGGCTTCAGGAGGCTT
>JANHFT010005123.1:34194-52991 GCA_032467955.1 Pseudoxenodon macrops | reverse complement strand
TAATTTAACAACCAGTTCTCTGCCCTAATGATTTCTTCCAGCAACCAGTTCACCAAACTGCTCAGAAAGTTAACAACGGATTCTCTTGAAGTGGTGCAAACTGACTGAATCCCACCACTGCAATAATCCAAACAGGAGATGACCAGGTCATGGATGAGTGTGAGAAAGTGTGATGGAGTGTACACCTGGAGGAACAGTGGGGGGAGACTTTTGGCAACAGAGTTTTTCCAGAGAAAGCCTGGATTAAAAGACTGTGCAGTCCCAAGATGAATGGAGGACTGGGGGAGTGGAGGAGAGAGATTCAGGATAGCCACTTCCTAGAATCTCTCATGATATATCTAATAGGTTTAGACATTTATAACTCTAGTTTGGCAGGATTCTGTTCATTAGGTGTAAGCAAATAAAGGATTGGACTTGACTGGACTTTGCTGTGTCATCTCTGAGCTTGGGCCTGACAGAAAAGCTTGTTGGTCTAGGAATGGGGTGTAACTGATGCATAACAAGCATTGTGCAATTGTGCCTGCCATTGCTCCTCAATCAGGAGTCACAAACAGGAGAACCCACAATTATGCACCAGACCTGTCTGGGGGGCAGTGCAACCCCAAAGATGGCATTTCCCCAAAATTATACGGCAAAACATGACTCCAAGTGTATTATCTAATTGTTTCATCTTGGTTGTACTTTCCCCCCCAGTCCAATTTGGTGGTACTGGATGAAAACCAGCAGATGCCCCATGGTCCCACCTAGGTTTTATGTATTACCCATCACACTGGCTTGTCTATCTGCCCTTGTTAAACAGGCAGCTGTCAACTGTTGCTGTGCAGCTTCATCACCTTGGGTATTTCTAGTGCTCCAAGCTTCTAGCATGAACCTTCAATCTTGTAATCATGAATACCTGCCAGACTGAGGGAGAAACAGATGCTCCTTAAAACAGCTTTGACCTATCTGCCACATTCAAGACAAAAGTACACATTAAGTTAAATAACACTTTCAAGGCCTGCTCAGAGCTGCCACTTTTAGGATAGACCAACACGTTTTAATAGCACCCTGTCTAAAAAGGGTGTTTGAAAAGTCCACAATTGCACTCATTTTATTTGAAGAAGAAACCTAACCTTGCAGTTGCTGCCCTTGAGAAATACAGGAGAGCAGTCAAAAGAGGACATTGGATAGCAGACTGTCTTCTGTTCTCCTACCTTGCAATAGATGGTAGGAGACCATAACAGATTATAGATTATAGATTTTGGAAAAGATGAGAATGTCCCTCATCTTTTGAGATCAGTCATTTCTGGGCTGAAAAGAGGTGAGATGGCAGTATTAAGCATTGCTAAGGACTAACATGATGAATTATCATCAGAACTAGGTGTTGTCCACTGCTTTTATCTCTTCTAGATATATAGTTAATGAAGAGGAAACATGAAAGCATTTGGACAGGACATTGATTGCAGTGGAATGACTAGGGTTTAGGAATGAAACATTCCTCTACATTAACTAATGGAAACACTTGGTTGTGTGCTACTGTCATAATGGCTGATGGCAGGGGTTTTGCCACTGAATTAAATTTCTCTCCATAGGTCCTTCAGTTGACAGAAAACAACAATGGCATGACATTTGCTGTTCCCATTTTCAATCCCTATCATGTGTCTGTTGCTTTTGTTCTGAGCCATGGTGGAATGAGATTATCTGGATTATACATACCGGTAGATGGTCTGTCTATAACTGAATTGGTTTAATTTTGCCCTCCTTGCTCAGCCCATTTCCAGGTAGTGCGATAATTATCTGTACCCATAGTTGGGGGGGACGTCTGACTGTAGGACTTTTTCCATCATATCTTGCCTTCTTCCTTTCTGGAGATTGTCTAGATTTGGATTCTGGATCCTGAGTCAAAAGAATCAAATCAGAAATTTCTTCCTCTCCTCTCCTCTCCTTTCCTCTCTTCATCTCACCTCACCTCACCTCATCGCCCCACCACTCCTGAGCTAACTTCCAGATTTCACTATGATCTATTCAGCAGGCAGTAGGAGACAAGGTGCAATGATCTCATTATTTTACTGTCTGGGCTGAAATAGGATGATGAATGATTGCTCTATGATATTTAATTATTTTACTGTCTGTCTCATTAAAATTCTAATATATACAGCATATTATATACGTAACTACAATAGATTTTTATATCTCTATCTCAATTTTATCTGTGTGACAAAGGCTTTGAAAGAAAGTAAACTAAGCATAATTCTGCTGCCTTATTTAAAAATTAGTTGTATGATACTGAAAGAAGGCAATTAAGGATTAAGCATGTTTTTTATGTCTTAAAATTTAGGAACCATGTACATGGGAATTTAAATATACACTTAGTATTCTAATTGCTTTATAATATTCTTGGTTGAAAATCTCTGAAGTCATTCCTTCTGATATGTAGGTGAGACTGTATACAAATGATGTCTTCATAATTACTGATAGTTTTGCTATAAGAACTGAAGTTGGCACAGTGCAAAATGATGAATTCACAACCAAGCTGCACAAATGCTAGAAAGAAAGAAAGAAAACCACCCAAGTGATGTCAGGAGGTTAGCAGTGCAAATAGGGAGTTAGAATGTCATTTAATCAACATCGAATGAATGAGGAAACGAATTATGGACATCCAATATTAAGCATTAAATAGAGAACTGGAATTGCCTTGCAAATCTGTAAAGGAATTCACACAATGAGCAAATGAATTTATGCAAGCCAAATCCAGCCATTAAGGAGCTATCTTTGCATTAACTATAACCTGAAGATTCCTTTTAAATCCATTCATTTGTCAAATAATGTCAATGAACTTTCTGGACCTACATCTCATTCTCTCATGTTTGCTTGTGTTACTTTGGAAACTGTTCTGGGAAGCCTTCTCAGACAGAGGCGTGGCGTAATTTGTTGTCTGAATTATATTCAGTGGGATTAATGTCAAGGAAAGCAATGCCAGAAGCCTCGTTGCATTGTTTCCTAAAAATGCTTCATGGATGCTTTAATACAGTGTTGTGGAATTTTGTTTGGATTAGTGGCCAGCTTCATCTGTTGGTGTCATGTTGATGATCAGATTCTAAAAGGACAATAATAAGCATACAGGCTGGGTTAAAAAAACTAATTGTGATTTAATTAAGCTTAAACTAATTTTAAAACAGCAAGATATTTAATTACTTTCCCTTCTTTCATAATAAGATTGGTAATTTGATGGCAGCTTTTGGAAAGATTCCAAGGGCTGCATGGAGCCTCAGAGGCTAAGGTTGTGCACCTCTGCCCAATGTGCACACAAAGAAGTATCTATTCTATCTAAGGTCAGCTTTTCCCTAAGAACACAAAGAAATCTTTGAGTGATTATATTTCTATCCAATAGCTAAAACACTTTTATTACCTTGAAAATTGTTCTGTGAAAATTTAAGAAATAAAAAAAAAAGGATAAACAAGCCAAAAGTTCAGGCAATAGTTTTTAAATAATTTCATATGTAGAGATTGTTTTCTGAAAGCAACCTTATTGTGCCACATTACATTTTAATAATTCTCCCCTATATTACCTCATCGTCTAATTGCTATTTATAAAAGGAAACAGTTACTTCTGACATGGTTACTAATGAGCCACTTTTCTTGTGGAAATAGTAGAAGAGATATAATAATCTTCACTGAGGATCAACCTAGAACTAAGGAAAAATTTCCTGACAGTGAAAACAATTAATTAGTGAAATGGCTTGACTCTATAAATTGTGGGCACACTAGAGGTTTTTAAAGAGAGATTGGACAACCATTTGTCTGAAGTGGTATAGGGCAGGGATCTTCAACCTTAAACACTCAAAGAACCATTTAGACCCGTTTCCCACAGAAAAGCGAACACCGGGAGCCACAAAACCTGGGTGGGTGTGGCCAACTTGACGTCATTCACTTCTACCAGTCACATGACCCACCCACCCCTAGCCATGCCTACCCAGCCAGTCATTAGGGCAGAGAACCAGTTAAGGATTTTGTGGTTCCCGATTAAAAAACACAGAGAACCACAAAACCCTTTTGACATCTCTCTCTCTCTCTCCAGCCCCCTCTCTCTGTATCTCTCTGTCTCTTCCCCACTTCTTAGGCCAGGCAAGGATTTACTGGGAGGGGAGGGCAAGGAGCAGGGCCAGCCAGTGATGGGATCACCTGACAGGGAGCCACAGAAGAGGGCCCAAAGAGCCGCAGGTGGCTGACACCTGGTATAGGGTTTCCTGCTTGAGCAGGGGGACTAGATTAGAAGATTTCCAAGGTCTCTTCCAGCTCTGCTATTCTGGGGTAACTAGAATAATTCTATTCATTAGAAATTCCTCCATGGTCTTTATTTACCAAATGTTGGCTGAGTTTGAAAAGATTGCCGGAGATAAAGATAATCTTCCTCTGCTCTTTCATACATGGCTTCTGTTACCATAATCTCCTTCGTATTAAATTGAAAAATTGAATGTTGATTAGTTTAATTGGACCTATGTTGGTGCTGATTATCTTTCATCAGCAAATTCTGATAAATTACAAATAGCTCTTATTGCAATATTCCAAACAACCATTAGCAGCCCACAGTAAAAGGAGATAATTAACCTGCATGGTGTTTTCATTTAGCACAGTACCCAGGAGGTTATTGCTATTCTGGAAACACTTTGTATTATACAAATAGAGCATGAAATCGTTTGTCTCTAAGATGAAGGTTCCAGAGATACACCTAACACTGTGTAAGTGGAATATGTTCTAGAAGTAAAGCTTCTTCTTGTTGATGTTCTTGATCCATAATACCCATATCTGTTTTAGAAGCCTTACCGAATCACTATAGCAGATTTGGGAAACAAGAACATGGAACAGAGAAACAGGAATATGCTAGCAGCATGTTTTCCTTTGGTAGATGGACACCGTTGAATACAATTTATGGTGCAGTGATAGGGAACATCATTGCTCAGTTTTTGTAAAGAGTTAAAAATCTCCCCTTAGATTCTTCTGTATCTTTGATGGATAGAATATTTATTTTCATCACTGTACTTCACTTCAAGAGCTTATTTGCTTTTTAGGTACAAAACTGAATTAAACAACATGTTAAATATATTATACTGTGGTATCACTGTAAGTCTATATCACTGCAATATTTGTGGTGTAACAAAGGTTTTCCATTGCTCCTCCCATTTCTTTTGCTCAGCCCTGCTGAATTGCATGAGAAACATTAGCTACTTTTTGTGTACAGTCACACACATGTAAATTACTTCATGGGTAGATAAGTAGATCAAAGCTAGAATCCTTATACTTTTCTGAACCTATTAATTATTGTTTCTGATAGACCTACATAGAATTAGATACAGTACAAAGAGTTTGAATATCAGGGCATCTGATATGTATATCAGCCACCCAGAGTTAACCTGTGGTAAGATGGGTGTTCAATAAATTTAAAAAAAAAATCTTCCCATGCTATCGTCTGTTAGGCAGTAGTGAAAAGAATATTTGAATTTTGTTCCAGCTCTTTTAGCATTTGTGAACTACTGATTTACTGAAAGGGGAATCGGCTTATAATGTGGAATGTGAGATTTTTTCCAGCTTACTCAAGCAGATCTTTATGCAAAACTCTTGTTCTACAGTGTAGTATAGATGACTTATTGTGCAGTAAGTAATTACCATAATAGCTTTATATTATTAAGATAACTAATTGATCTGAGATTCTTTGATCTGGAAAGCCAAGGGCATACTTTCACAGTCAGAAAAGATGTGGTACATCCAAGGTTACCAGGATGGTATGCCATTGAAATAAATAATATAGTAAATAAGGGTATGCAGCATTCCTCAATTTGAATTTTTCGTGCACTAAATATCTGCCTTAGCATCATCTTGAAAAACAAGAGTGAAATCAAAAATGCTTATCTACCAAGGCATGAACTGCAATCAAACACATTACCAAAGTTAAGTGATTCTTTTCAAGAAAGGCGACATTGCATTTCTAATTAATTTTTCATGTGACAGTTGAGCCAGTGTGGTATAAGAGTTGGACTTAGACCTGGAAGACCCATATTCAAATCCATCCTCACTCATGGAAATTCAGTGGGTGATTTTGAGTCCATCTCCAGCTCTCATCCAGATCCTAACCATGGGGTTTGTTGACATAGGAAAAATTGGAGGAGAAAGTGCAGACCACTTTGAATTTATGGAGCAAAAGCAGGTTATAGATAAACTAATAAATATATAAAAGATTATTGTCTATGGAGATTCTCAGTCAGAAAGTCCAGTTGACTCTTGAAAAAGCACTTTTGGGATATAAAAGATTATCATAAATTTAGAATTGGGTTTGTTATTTGTTTAAGCCTCGTCATGTAGCATTAGCAATAGCATTTAAACTTATATACTGCTTCACAGTGCTTTATAACCCCCTCTAAGTGGTTTACAGAGTCAGCATATTGCCCCCAACAATATGGGTCCTCATTTTACTGACCTTGGAAGGCTGGAAGGCTGAGTCAACCTTGAACCTGGTGAGATTTGAACTGCCAAATTGCCAGCAGCCAGCAGTCAGTAGAAGTAGCCTGCAGTACATCTTTATACTATATGGCAATTGGAAATATTTTTCACAGAAGAGGAGGAGGAGATAGAGGAACAGTAGTAGTTCGGGACATTTAGTCTTATTCTGGATGGATTACACTGCCTCGGTTTTCAGTTTTATTTACCATCCTAGTGTGCCATGCTACCTTGAGGACCATGTTTTCCTCCATATGGTCAAATAATAAAAGGGAAGCCAGACAGAATATGGCCCCATCAGTTCCATTGGAAGGAGAAGTCTTCAGGCATTCAACTGAATGTAGTTAGAAATATTTTCAAATCTAAAGCCAGAATGTGCAGTCAAATTCTGAAGAGGCCTGTTTTGTTTTGTTTTGTTTTTTTGCTCCCAATTGCTCCATCACCAGCACTTCTAAAAATGTCGACATTTAAGCCCAGAAGAATTTGAAATTCAGTTATCTAGCCTAGAAGAAAAGGACCCCCTGGAACTTTCACATCTATTGTATTTGTTTGCTTACATTTATAAATTGAACCATCTGCTTACCAAGATACTCTGAGAAATGTGCAGTAAAAAAAATACACATTAACTTTTATCTATAAAACCAAGAGAATTAAAAAAAAACATAAAATAGGAAGTAGGAGAATGGCATAAAAATTAAACTAGAGCTAATTGATCTGAATTTTATTTCAATGAGGGTTTTTTAAAATCACATCATAATGGAGCTCAAAAAACCAGAGGTCATTGAGGCTGTTTTTAGTTTTGTACAATTATGTAACCAATGTTAAACATTCTCGTAATGACAATAATTCTAGAAGAGAAGAAGCAGAAACATTGCCTTATTACATTGGAATACATCTGCTATCAGTCTTAAATACAGTAAGTGTGTAGCTATGTTTGCAACCTCTGAGAGAGCTGAGAAGAGATGCTGGCAAAGATCAGAGGGTATTTTTCCTCTCAGAAGCTGCTTCATAGCCAGTTGTATGACAAAGCAGATGCACTGCGGGAATGCAAGGATGCTGCATTAGACTAACTCACTATGTGCTCTTTGGGATTAATGTTAAAACTCTGATACGTCAGTAGAAATGTCTTAAAATATGTTTCTACCAGCAAAACCACATATATCTGAACTGACTCTCTAATAAGGTTCTCGGTGATATGCTGAGCTTGAATTGAAGTAGACAAACAAAAAGTCAGTATCTGTAAAATCCTGGAACAGCTCTCTGAAATGTGGAAGCTTTCGATAAAAGGTGATGTCCATAAGTGGTAACAAGAAAATAAATAAGAGCATATGATTGTACATTTGGATTAGTAACTGTTTCCTTTGGGGAAATCTTTGCAAATTGGATTTTTAAAGGTATTATGAAACACTAGATACAGTCTAGCACTTCCCTCTTTTTGCTTATACATAGTTATAGTTATTATTTTTGTCAAATTGTTATTAGAGTGTCAGTTCAGGTATATGTTCACAGACAGTCGTTTCCTTATGCAATTTAGCATTTTTAACCAATATCCTTATATCTTCCTTACCTTTTGCTATATAGCCTAAAGCTGAATGCTATCCTAGTTAATATGTGAGGCTGCTTAAAGCCACTGAATGTGCGTAAGCATATGGTAACTTTTTTCTTCTCCCACAGGCTAATCTATAAAATAGTTGGCAAATCTTAGGCAGCAGTTGAGGTTTGGAGATTAAAGCAGGGGTAACTAAGGAAAGTATCTGTGGACAGATAATCCTATTTAAGGATGTATATACAGGGGAGAGATTACAAATTATAGTGTGCTAGGAGAAATTTTTTTGTTAGCTTCACGTATTTGGATTCTTCTTCTTTTACAGTATACAATAAGTACATTGTTTTGATGATGTATTTAGAAGTCAACCCACTTCTGCTCTGATTCTTTGGTTCAACCAACATTAATCTGATATCAAATTATTGTGAAGAAGCACTTTTTAAAATCAAATTTTGTGTTTAGTCTATATTTATAAATATACTCTAACAGTAATAGAGTTGAAAGGGACCTTGGAGATAATATAATCCAATCCCCTGCCCTTGCAGGAGATCTATACTATTTCTAATGGACGGCTGTCCAGTCTTTTCTTAAAAACCTCCAGTGTTGGGGCATCCACAATTTCTGAAGGAAGTTTATTCCATTGGTTAATTGTTCTCACTGTTAGCAATTTCCCTCTTAGTTCTAGGTTGCTTCTCTCCTTGGTTAGTTTCCAACCATTGTTTCTTGTCCTGCTTACAAGTGCTTTGGTAAATAAGTTGTCCCCCTCTTCCTTGTGGCAGCCCTTTAAGTATTGTAAGACTGCTATCATGTCATCCCTGATCCTTCTTTTCATTTTTATTGCTCTTCTCAATTCAATTCAACCTTCGTTGTCAATGCACAACATGTGTACAATGAGATTGGCTGAGCCTCCCTTCATGCATCCCCCAACATAAATACATATCAATAACTCACAGTGAAAGAAAGAAAATTCCTAACCCAATAAATCATACTAACAACACACAATCCTCTATACATATATGTGCATAATGTCACATTATAATATATTGTACCAATATGAACATGTTGTGCTGGCCCTGAAAGTCTATCATACTACATACTTATGATGTTATGTTGCATTCAGGAGTCTGATAGCCCATGAATAAAAGCTGTTCTTCAGCCTGTTTGTACAAATGGTTATGCTTCTATATCTCCTACCGGATGGTAGGGGAGTAAAGAAGTGCTGACCAGGGTGTGAGTCATCCCTGAGGATTTTCCTCACTTTTCTGAGGCAGCGACTCCTAGCAATTTCATCTAGTGATGTCAGGGGACATCCCATGATGTTTTGTGCCATGCTATCACCCTCTGTAATATCTTTCTATTCGCTGTTGTCAAGCCAGCATACCATATCGTAATGCAATAAGTGAGGATACTTTCTATTGTGGATTGGTAAAAGAAGGTCATCGGTTGTTGTTCCACTTTGTTCTTCCTCAAGACCCAAAAGAAGTGGAGTTTCTGTTGGGCCTTCCTGGCCACCTGGGTTGTGTTGTTTCACCAGGTCAGATCTTCGCTAAGATGAACTCCCAGGAATTTGAAGGAGGGGACTCTCTCCACACAGACAGAGGTGGTTTCCTACCGATTCTATCCAGTTCTATAGAACCAGCAGAAACTCCACGGTGACGTCACAGAACCAGTTACATCAGTGCCTCTGTGGGCGCTGCCATCTTGGATTTTGTTTCTGCACATGCGCAACCCTGAGCGAACCAGCAGCAAAAAGAAGCAGAGCCCAACCCTGCATACAGCCCCGCTTGATGTAAAGTGGGGAAGATTCCTCTCTCTTCTTCCAGAAGTCTACCACCATCTCATTTGTCTTTCTGATGTACTTTATCAAGCAAATCCTAGAAAATGATGGATATTTTTCTTAGATAGTTTTTAATTGTACAGGTGACAAGTAGACTGATATTTTCAGATTACCAGAGAGAGTAGATAATCATTTCCAGAGATGCATGGATACATCAATAAAGGTTTGGAATGCAGATTCAGAAACTGATATACATGGTTTGCTTATCCTTTCCATCAAGAAGCTATAATAATTAAGCAAATAGTTCAGGGTGAAGATTGTCTTTCCAGCTTTTTTCCATCAGAAAACGTCTTTCTGTAGCATGTGGGGAAGGGGAAATGGGGGGAGGACAATTCATACCTTTTAAATAACATAGGCATTTCGTTATAATAAATTGCTGGCCATCTCCTAAGAGAACTACTTTAGCACAACACAACATCTGAATGGTATTACAACATTTTAATTTATGGTAATGCTAGTCCAAGACATTCAGCTACTTGGGAGAAAGACTATTCAAAAGCTATTCTTTGGGTGTTTAGCAAACTGTAAACATTTACACCTGCATAGAGAAGAGAACTTGGAGTCTGATGTTGGCTGTGGCCCTTTCTCTTCCCAATTTCTATTAGCCAGTGAAAGCTGTTAGCTTAAAAACTGGTTGCCTTCCATATTATCTGGAATCATTTTTATTAGGGTGGTAGATCAGGGAGAGTACATATCCACTTCAAGCGTCTCAGATGAATATATAGTGTTTCTTAACCTTGAGAATTTTATGATGTGTAGTCTTCAACTTCTGGAATTCCACAGCCAGTATGGAGAGCTGAAATCTACATATCTTAAATTTGTCAAAGGTGAGAAACAATGATAAAGAAATAGAAAGCATATTTTGTAGTGCGTTCTATTCTTTATCTAGTTTGAAATTGTCGTGTCTTTAAAAACATGCCCGAAGCAGAATACAGCTAGTTAAATTTGACATATGAGAGAGAAAAACCCACAAGTGATTGTCTTCATTCTTCTAGTCCATTGCCTTTTAAGGGACATGTGAATATTAAGTTAGAAATTGATTAAGAATGGCTGAAACCTGAGCTGTTGTTAGTTACTAGCACTACAGAGATCTCTATGTGGAAAAGCAAATTTAATTGATTTAATTTATTAAACAAATAGTTGTTTTTATGTATTCTTTACTCTTAGGAAAAAATAGCACATTTTTTTAGCATTAAAACCAAAAAGAAGACTAAACACAAATCTAGCTATGTGATTGGTTGTATTTCAGTCCTTTAAATATACTGTATTTATCGTGTTTCTGAAATGGCCACGTGTAAAACTAACATTATTGTTTTCTGTTCACAACAATGTGAAATAACAGCTGCCAATACTTTAACTGATATTGGCCTTGATATGCCTTGAGTAAAGAAGAAAAAGAGGAGGAGTCGGAGGAGTCACGTAGTCAGCCAGATGTGTAGTCTGGACTTTGTTTTTTTATTCATCCATGGAGTCCTCCCTAAAGACCTGAGATAGGTAGATGTTGTTCTTTGAGAGTGTTTAAGGTATCATTACAGGATGTAAACTATTTCTAATGAAGCTTCATTTTGCTCATGGTGAATTTGGCAATGTTAATGGTGACCAAGTTGCAGTCCAAGTGTTTTGGGATTGCGCCCAAGGCACCTATTACTATTGGTAGTATCTTTGTTTTCTGTCACCATAGTTGTTTTACTTTTACTTGCAGGTCTTTGTATTTTGTGATTTTTCTCCAGACAGACATTTTTTTGTCTTTCTCATCAATAATTAACTCTGTCTGCAGTGTTACATAATCCCATAAAAATTTAACATGCTCACTTCAACTATTTTTTTCACCCGTTTCCACTTACCTTTCATTATTGGCAGATGATAGTTTTTACAGATGTTCCAGTGAATCATTTCAGTGACTGTGTAATATTGTTTGTAATCAGTTTGTGTAATCTTATTGCACAAGCTGAGTATATGATCTACTTTTTTTTAACTTCTTTGCACAGTCTGTATTCTGAATCATTTGATGATTTTTCAATTCTGGCTTTGATTACCATCAGTTCAAAGAGTTTGCTTTTGAGCTGCCAAAATCAAGCCTTCACTTTCTTTTGTTATGATTGTGTGCAGTGGAGCAGCTAAGCAAAGTGCCCACATCAGCACATCATACCCAAAAAACTGCTGGCAGTGGCCAGACATCCGAAGGGCAAGAAAGCAGGGGAAAAAGGATAAGTACAAAATACTTGTGGACAGGGAGGAAAGAGATAGACTTTCAAGGCAGGGAATAGAGGGTTAGAAAATAGCCTGAGACTTTCAACAAAGAACAAGTGCATATTACTTCATAAAGGGCCAAAATCTTGTAAATTCTTACATTTTTAAAATCTCTGAATTCCTTTTTAAAAGAAATTTTCCTTTTCAAATTTTTTACATTTCTTTTTTCAATTTTTGTTTAAATTTCAATTTTTAACTCTTAAATATCTTTTTTAATTTTAAATTCTTTTTTCATTTAAGTCTTTTTCAATTTTCAATAAAATTCTTTTTTTCAATATTTTTATAAAATTATATATTTATTTTTAATAAAATTATCTTTTTCATTTTTTTTCAATATTTCAATTTCTTTTTTCAACTAAACATTTGGAAAAAAAAGTTTACATTTTAATTCTTTAGGAATTTTTAGATTCCTAATTATGTAAGAGGATGAGAAGAAGCAGAGCTGCTTAACTCATTCTTTGTATCAGTCTTCACACACAAGAAAACCATAGCCCAACCTACCAAAAACATAACTGTAAAAGACAGTCTAGAAATAAAAATTAAAATAAGAAAGAGAATGGTAAGAGAACAACTATCTGACCTTGATGAATATAAATTCCCAGAACCTGATGGATTACATTCCAGAATTCTGAAGGAGCTGGTAGATGTTATCTTAGAACCATTGTATCATATCTTTAAAAAATCTTGGAGCACCAGGGAATCACCAGAGGATTGGAAAGAGGTGGTGTGATTCCCATCTTCAAAAAAGGAGGAAAAAAACCAGACCCAAGAAACTACAGACCAATAAGCCTAGCATCAATACCTGAAAAGATACTGGAAAAATGATCAAAAAACAGATCTGTGAACATCTGGAAACAAATAAAGTTATAGCTAGTAGTCAGCATGGGTTTGTTAAAAACAAATCATGCCAAACCAATCTTATTTCATTCTTTGACAAAGTGATTAAATTAGTAGACCAATGAAATGTAGTGAACATAGTATATTTAGACTTCAGCAAGGTATTTGACAAAGTAGAGCACAACCTACCTCTTGATAACCTAGAAAAATGTGGGATAGACAGCATCATCACCAAATGGATTTGTAACTAGCTGACACATTGAATTCATTGAGTAATCCTTAATGGTACTATACAGGGGTGGGTTCTACTTCTTTTTGCTGTATGGGCAGGGTTCTGCGCCATTGGCCCTTCCGACATGCACAAGTCAGTTAGAGTTGGGTGCATTTCACCCCTGGTACTGGACCCTTTTTTGCAGGAAACAAGTAAAACACAGCCACTAACTACAAAGAGCATCCATATTCAAGCTGGAAGAGAATTAACCTTTATATATACTTTAATACTTTATTTTATATAAAGTATAATATAAGCTACGGCAAGGGAAGCAAAGGAAAATGAAACATTTAAGAATGTAGATATATTAAAGAGGCTTAACCGATGTCACTGGAAGTTTCTCTTCCTCTGTCCTGAAAATTAGATTAATCATTGAGAAGTGACTCCCAATTTCTTAACTCAGAAAATAGGATTATTGGGTGTTTACACATCTGAGGAATATTTAAAAATCAAACTAGTATTATTATTAATAAAAGTATTTTAATTCAAGTGTTGAATTTGTATGTTAATGTTATTTGAGCCCTAGTATGAAGGAAAATGTCAAATTATACAATCTCTTTAAGGGGTTCAATCAAAGTTCAATCAAAATTTAGAATAAATAACCTGGTTTAAGCATTCTGTGTATTGCAAATAAAGCACATGAACATGCACTTTCTCTTAAAACTGCAGGGGGAAAAATGTCGGTTTCACTCACAAGAGATTATCTATGGCTGTGCAAAAGACTGACGATTCCACTGCAATTGTATCACAGCACCATCTAGTGCCTCTAGAATAAAACCAAGAATTTCCTGTAAGATTTTTCTAAATGCAATACTTTAATTTTATTTATGTATGATACATTTGCATCATACAATATCCCCAGTGAGAATAGAAATAGAAATAGAAATAGAAATAGAAATAGAAATAGAACAGAATAGAATAGAATCTGTCCACCCCACAAACAATTTTTAAAATGTATTCTAGCAGAATGACAGGCCAGGTTATGCACTGAGCTTTTTTGACTAAATTAAATGTAGATGGCTTCAACTTTATCTATCACTATGTGCTATTTGCTTTTTTGACAGCAAAAATAGATTCATTATAATTGTTTTCTCTTTTTTTTAAAAAAATTCAAAACCAAATTGATTTTGGATGTGGTGTCTGGGTAGAACAGGATGAAGTTTTCATAACTGCCCCCAATTCATAACTATTCTCAGATTTGATTGTGACTCCTTGGTAGCAATCTAAAAGTTGAGAACTCTGATGTAAATTTATGTGGATTATTTTATTAGAACAGATGGGATATTATAAGTCCATGACTGGGGACAAGAAGAAACAGTAAATGAAGCCAGAAAGAAATGAAATAGAGGTTAAATACACATATTGATAATTACGTTCTTGATAGTGGTAATTGAAAAGCAGTTGTTAAGATGTAATGCACAGATTTTGTGTTGATATTTTTAAATCTTACTTTAATTTATCATTTTCAAAATGATAAATGATAAATAAAAGTTAATAAAAATAAAAATTAAATTAAGCTGGTAGCTAGGAATATAAAATACGCTTAGGAAAAAAATCAGTAAACATTTTTAACTTGCAGATAAAAACATAGATCACCAGTGATATTACTTATAATTAACTTTCAGTACTACAGTTTTATAAGCCTGAAGCTGCTTATAAATGCTGCTTAAAACATTTGCTAAACAATATATTTTCACATATATAGAAACACTTCTTCCAGTACATGAGGCTACAGCTTAGCATAGCAAGCCTGTTCTGTACTGCCATACATAAACTATGTATTCTGGATGTTCCACATGTTGTTGATCTGAAATTTTGGAGTATCTTTATAATTACAGGCAGAGGTATGGGGCCTCCACTGCTAATCTGGTTAGTCCCATATGGTCTTTTTGGTGAGATCATTGATATACGTAGTATGATAAGAAACTGGCTTCAGTTTAATTCTTTGGAAAAAGATTGAACTCTCAATGAATTTTAATTCCATGCTTATACCAGAAAATAAATCTAACTAATAGGACTGCAGGGATGACATGGTTCTTCTCCATCAGAGGAGGAGTCATAATTATCCTTGATGATGCGCACACTTGCATTAAGCAAACAAAGCTTGTACAAAGGCAAATGTAAGACTGAACACAACAGCAGACAAAATTCTAGTTATTAGATGTACATGGCTGTATTTATTCTTTAGTTGCTAGTTTAGTCATACAGCAGCTTAACTCTTAACACTTGCAGGCCTGGTGTGGTCCTTCCCTTCCTGTCCCAGTAGTTTCCATTTCATTGCACTCCTACTTGTCTGGAAGGCACAGCTGAATAATAATATAAAGGTCCACAAATATGGAATGCAACAGCTGTTTTTATATAGTTCATTCAGAGTGATGTAACCCCAATCTTAGATATGAAAGGAATGTAACCATCATCCTTTCAAAGACGGAAGGTGAGGGTGAGGAACTAGCTGAGCCAGTCTCCCCACTATTTTTTTGCAGGAAATTGCACATAAAAAAAAAAGCACTTGATTAAATCCTTAAGGGTAAAAGCTAATCTGTCTGACTGTTTAATCTCTCAGAAGGGGGGAGGGGCAGAATGAAAATTCAATGTGATACTTTATTGCAGCAGGCTTACTGAATTTACTTTGTGCTTTTCTGAAAGATATGAGAAAATGGCTTAGTTCAAAACGTTGGTTCTACTTAATCAATTATATTATACAACTAAAATGTCAGCTGAGATGTGAGAGTGATAGCTTATCTTAGCTCAGAATGCATAATATTGGTCTTTAAAGTCATAGATGAAACTTCTACAGTGGCCTGTTTTTCATGAACCTTTATTTCCAAAAAATAAACAACACTATAAGGATTTTGATTAAGTCAGTTCAAAATACTAGATTTAATAGTTTTCATTTCGCCCTTTCCCCGCCCTCCACACTTCCAAATTGTTGGTTCTCTTTCCTTCAAGGAAATAAAGCTGTACTACAATGAATTTTGCTTTGTTGATATAAAATATCCGCAGGGTAGTTTGGCATTTCTCCTCTAATGAAGCAGCAAGAACATCTGAGCTGAAAAATATATCAGCATTTTATTCTCAGTTCAGTTCACCACTATGATACAGTACTGAAAAAGCTAGCAGCTCCCAGTGTGAATTTAGTATTTTTCTGTTATTGTGAGTCACTGCAAAAGGGAAGCAAATGTTTCCAATCTTCTGATCTTGGTGCTCTGAATTTATTTTTTTTATCTCAGAGATTTCAAAACTTCTCCAGCTTTACTTTCAAATCCAGATCATGTTTGCCCACAAATCCCAAAGATTGCAGAAGGCACTTGCTTTTCAGTGTTTCGATTTGTCATACAAATCCTGTAAATGTTTACTTAGAACTATGTTCCGCAGAGTTCAGCCGAGCTTATTACTAAGCCAGACTGCATACATTTGCAGGCATATCAAGACACAAATGCTTTCTCCAGAAATAAATCCAAATTTGAAACTTTATTATCGGCTTTGTACTGTAACCAAGTGACCGATTTATATTAGATTCCTTTTTGCCATCTTGGTGCACTGCTAACATTCTCCTGGAATGCATGTCAGTGACTAAAATAACCCAACTAATTTCAAGTGGCAAGTGGCCGGTGAGTCAGAGATCTTCATGACAGCAAAAACATTCTAGTGTTATAGTAGCTCAGAAACTGCTGTGCAAAGAAACAGCTTGGTTTAATCTCAGGAATAATGTTGCGCTCACCGATTTTTAAAAAGATTATATTTTAAATTTGTTTTTCTTACAAACCAAAAGCAATTGCCTGACAATTGAAAATGGATCCAACTGTGATTTGCCTGGATTTTACATTGGCATGTTTCCTGAATCGCTAACTCAAATTAACTGCTTTGGCCAAGAAGAAGAAGAAGAAGAAGGGGGGTTATTAATCTTCTGCTAAATAGATGAATGAAAATTGTCCTTTCAAGACAATTAAGGTAGGATACCTTGTAGTGGGAAATAATTAACAAAACAAAGCATAGATTTTGGAAACAGATCTGCAAACCTTAGTTTTTAAAGTGTAACCTTTGCAGATGCTGTTTTGTATTGTAGCTTTTTCAGGGAATCGTATTTCATGTCTATGAACTTCCCTTTAGCTCTTCGTTCCTTTGCATGCTGTAATTTCTGTCAACAATATTTGACGTTGAAATAATTACTATATTACAAGGTGTTTAAGGAATTAGTACATTAGACTATCTTGTTAAAGACAAGTTCCAACCCCCCTTTCTTTCTGTTTTAACAGCCAATATATCAAGTTTCCGTGGTAACTGGTTGACATTATCATGATCTTAATAATTTGTGTGATTAAGTATATTTAAAGGGTTGCCATAGCACCCTTTTTGTTTTATTCTGGGTAGGTTTTCAAGTTTCTACGAATTCTAAGCTTTTGATGTAAAGATTCATTCTTCAGTGATTAATATCAGTGAAAAATAATACTTGTGTTTTAGCAAGATTTAGAACAGTGTTGCCTGGCTATTTATAATTCAAAGTACGATTAAAAATAGTGCTGTTATATACAACTGCATTGTCTTGACTGTAACATTTGGCCTAAAATACAGTGAATCATTTTTATTTTATCTTAACAAATTCATAATAAAAACATTGTGGATATAATTTATAGAATTATGTTATTAATGTGTGTACTATAGTATCCAAACTTTACAAGTTAAAGGAATTAAATAATTAGTAGGTAACAATGATCTAGTTACAATAATGATCCATCAGTTTTATTTCTATAGTAAGCAGATGCGTTATTATAAACTTTGCATGATTGTGTCTTGTAATAATAGATACTATACATAGTATAACCTCTTCTTAGTTCATATCAGAAGTGGGTTCCTGCTGATTTGGCCCAGTTTGCTAGAACCAGTAGCGGTAATTTCCACCTGCTCCCCGAACCAGCAGTGATGGATGGATGGACACGCCCCTGAACCTGTCCTGTAGCCAAAAATCGGCTGAAAAACAACCCTCTGCATATAAACATATATATATATACCGGTATACCTCTGCTTAGGCAGGTATCCCTACACCACTTCACACAAATGGTTATCTAATCTCTTCTTAAAAACTTCCAGTGTTGGAGCATTTACAACTTCTGGAGACAAGTTGTTGCACTGATTAATTGTTCTAACTGTCAGGAAATTTCTCCTTAGTTCTAAGTTGCTTCTCTCCTTTATTTGTTTCCACACATTGCTTCTTGTCCTACCCTCAGGTGTATACCCATAGTCATTTTCCTAGTCTCTAATTAGGACAACGAAAGACCCCTGCCTGAAATTCTTAGACATTTATGTTTTAAATAACCATGGGACTAATGATATTCTTATAAATAATTTAATTTTTATCTTGGGATCTGATAAAGGAGGAAAATTCTGTCTATGACAGTAGCTTACATGAGACTGAATGTATTTGACCAACTTTAAATGGAAGTGATACAAAGCTATGATAAAAATGGAACTTCTAAGAATATATGAGACAGTATAGTATACCTTGCTCAGCAGTAGTAACTGTGAGAGGGATCTTGGAGTCCTAGTGGACAACAATTTAAATATGAGCCAGCAGTGTGCAGCAGCTG
>JANHFT010005123.1:17507-34094 GCA_032467955.1 Pseudoxenodon macrops | reverse complement strand
GGGAGAGAGAAGGGGGGGGGGGCAGGGAAAGAGAGAGAAGGTAGGAAGGAGGAAGGGAGGGAGGAAGAAAATAAATACACAAAATATTACTTTTGGCTTTGAAGGTCCTTTATCTCTGTTGGCTAAAGAATCCTAGATAGCACTAAATTTACTAGATTAAACCGAACTGTTCAGTCAGCACTCCATAGGTTGTGTCTGCACTGATTCATACCATAGGGAATTTAAAAATTCACATATTGTGTTATTAATGTATAATAATCCATAAAAGATAACCTTATCTTTGGTTTGATAATTGTCTATACAAAAGGTTGATTTAAAAAAATGAGGGGAGCAATCAGAAGATATATTTCAGCAATAAATAAGCAATCCTTACAGTCTTTCTTTTTCCCAAAAGGGCAAATAAGTGTATTGATAATGAAGCTCAATCTCTTATTAAGATACTGTTTCAAAGAGTGAAATGATAATGTAAAATAAATGCCAGATGATGAAAGAAATAACAATGCCCATTACTGCTCCTTGGATAGTTTAGATTTTTTTTAAAAATACCACTTTCCTGGCATATAATTTTCTCATGTATTTTTAAAGAGAAACAGGCTAATATTAAAGGATTACAGGGTCGTAAAAAAGGGACATTAAGTTTTAAAGTATAGTTACCAAGAAAGGAGAATATTTGTAATTCAGGGTAGAAATGAGGGGTCTTTGGTGCTCTCTGAACTTGATTGTTTTCTTGCAGAGGTTTCATTACCCAAACTAGATAATGCACTGATGAGGCGCTGATGATGTTACCTAGTACTGATGATATTGCTTAGTTTGGGTAATGAAACATCGGCAAGAAAACAATCAAGGATCGGAGAGCACCAAGGCTCTCTTAAAGTATAGTTAATTAGATAAAAAGTACTAATAAGCAATGAATTTAGATGCCTTAATTCAGGATTGGGTACTATGTAACCTTCCAGCACCCCAATATATTCTTGGCAAATGTAAGAGTGGGAATAGAAACAGATGTCTTTTCATCTTTACTTTTCCATGTTTAACTACCTAAAAATACCCCCCCCCAAAATCAGAGGTCAAAATTGTGCCGTTAAGCAAAATAAATCTCGTTGGTGGCACCAATCTGATATTGAAAATATGAGAACAGAAGATTGTGAATGAGACTAGGAAGCTTCTAGGAAGCCAACCATTCACTGTTCTACCTTTCACCCTATCTCAACACTCTCTTCAGCCCTTTCAGAGATGTTACCATATCACCAGATGGCTTTCTGCACTCAGCTGGCAAGTCGGAATACTAAGTTGCTGCTTCCAACTCAGTAGAAATTGACCAGCTGTTGTAATGCAATAGGAAACACTATATGTAAGAAATAAAATACTAGAAAGATCATGCAGTAAAGTCTGATTCCAGAGGTAGGCTGTGCATATAACACTTCCTCCTTCCAGCTCATTCTAGCTCATGGGCAAGATTGTAAAATCCAATCTACCCTGGAACTAATGATGAAGAAAGCATTAAAAAGGTAAAGGTTACCCTCGCACATATGTGCTAGTCATTTCCAACTCTAGGGAGCGGTGCTCATCTCTGTTTCAAAACCGAACAGCTGGCGCTATCTGAAGACATCTCCGTGGTCATGTGGCCAGCATGACTAAACGCCGAAGGCGCACGGAACACTGTTACCTTCCCACCAAAGGTGGTCCCTGTTTTTCTACTTGCATTTTTTTTAACATGCTTTCGAATTGCTAGGTTGGCAGAAGCTAGGACAAGTAACGGGAGCTCACTCTGTTATGCTGCACTAGGGATTTGAACCGCCGAACTGCTGACCTTTCTGATCGACAAGCTCAGTGTCTTAGCCACTGAGCCACCATGTTCCTTTACATTACATTACTTTACATTACATTATTTTACAATAGCATTACTCTGATATTATTACTAGAAAGGCTGTCAGGACTGGAAAATGGACAGAAACAGAACTCAGTTTCTATCTACCCTTTCTCATCTCCACTCCTGCCTTATTATTAATGCTGCATCGAGGAATACCTGATTTGGGATTAAATTTGGAATAGTAAAATGTTCTATGGGTACTTTTATTTGATACTGATATCCTTTAGGGATCAGATCTACCAGAGGTGGGTTCCTACCAGTTCTACCAGGTTCTTTAGAACTGATAGTAACTCAGCAATGACATCATGGAGCTGGTTCCTTTGGTGTCTTCATGGGTGCCGCCATTTTGGATTTTGCTTCTATGCATGAGCAGAAGCTATTTTTTGATTGCTGTGTGTGCTCAGAAGCTCCTTTTTTTATTGCTGCATTCGCTCAGGGTTGCGTATGAGACGAATTGGCAGCAAAATAATCCACAACCCACCCCTGATATCTACAGTACTGGTTTCAAAAAGAATATTTGCTTGGGTATTGTATTGAGTTTGGATTTGTGTAAAGACATATGACTGCAGGATAGATGACCCTGTGTCTTGAACTTGCAGAAAGTTTTTGATCTAGTGTTAGGATGAAGACTGAGAAATACTATTCTCTTTGGGTTCATACTTTCTGTTAAATCCAAATGTAATTGGTTTGACTATCTAGCATGCTTTATGAAGTAAGCTATAGTTTGTTGATCATAGTACATAGTTTTATGTGTTTGAATCCAGCAAATTGTAATTAATTCAATAAGTCACAATTAAAGAAACTAAGGTCTCAGGTTTATGGGTGAGGCTTTTTTTAAATGAAAAAGTAGTTTTCTGATAAATCCAGAAACTGCAGAGGTGGGAGCTACTTAATAACCTGAAGCTAAATTTCCAAATTCCAATCAATATTTAAATTCCAGCTACTGACATTTCTCCTTATTTCTACAGGTAACATGGACATATGAACTTTTCCAAACGCACCCTGTTGCAGTCCTCCTGAGTTGAGCTGATAATGAACTTTGGGATGCCTTCTGTTTAATTTTCCAACAGTTGGGGGTGAAAGGGGTAAGTGTTTGCTCTAAATTCTGGATCTCCTGTTGTGCTTAGTTGATAAGGCACAGTTTCTTCTGTATTACTGGAGCATGACCTCCAGCTAAAGAAATGGGATGTGGAATATGTTCTGATGGGTGGGAACTTCCAGAGAAAGCTCTATGGAAGAAACTATTGCTAATGATGACTGCAGATGGAATTCTATGATTTAGGCTTGACATCAGATGAGGAAACAGATAATTCTGTATTACAGAGGGAAAAGATTACAAAGGTCAGAAAACACTTTGCTTGTGTTTAAGGTCAAAATTAACCAGTTATGTCTCTGTTGTTCAGAATTCCTTTCTCTGCTTTTATCTAGCTCCAACCCTTTGAACATGTTGCCCAATTGATGCTATGGAAATTAAGGGGTTATTATGTCATGATACATGATTACAGAGAGCACAATACTATCCCTTGCATCTCTGAGGAAAAAAATGCCAACAGACTATTTTTCCTTTCAGTAATTTAGTTTCATGTCATCTGAGAAGATGTGTAGACTAATCAGGTATATTTAAGAACCACCTGTAGGTGTCAATATGTTAAATAGATCAGTAGGAATAGAATAGCAAAATAAAACAACACAATTTTAATATTGTCTACCACACTCTCCACCAAACTAAGACCTCTGCAATTAATCTAAAAGAAAGAGGCTATCTCTTTCTGGGTATGTCTGGTTTAATGAAAAGAAGGGCTAGGGGAGACATGATAGCAGTGTTCCAATATGTCAGAGGCTGCCACAAAGAAGAGGGAGTCAAACTATTCTCCAAAGAACCTGAGGGTAGGACAAGAAGCAATGGGTGGAAACTAATCAAGGAGAGAAGCAACTTCTCCGAACTACTCAAAATTTCCACTACCGGTTCTCCAGAACCTGTCAGAACCTGCTTGATTTCACCTTTGGGCTTCCCCCATTTACTTTGCTTGTCAGAAATTAACCAGAAAGGTTACAAATGATAATCATATGAACCCAAAACAGTGCAACTGTCATAAATACATGCTAATTGCCAAGCACCCAAATTTTTATCATGTAACCATGGGGCTGCTGCCACAGTTGTAAGTGTGAAAGCCAGTCATAAGTCACCCCCCAGTGCTATTGTAACTCCAAATATTCACTAAACAAATGGTTGTAAGTCGAGGACTACTTGTACAGCTAGTACAGAAAGAGGAATACATTTATTTTTCTTTAGTTTCAGAACCTGATCAGAAACAAAATGTGGATTTGGTTGGGGGGAAAAATCCAAAGAAAAGGCATTACCAGACATCTCACATTTGAAATTGCAGTGACTGTGGAATTTAAAAATAATTAGTTTTACATGAAGCATATTTTCCCCTCTTTCACTCCAGACCTTGGAAACCTTGCAGGATTAATATCCACTGAGTTATAAATAACTCAACTTGATTAAAACTCTTCTTTCCCCACAGAGTTAAATTCAGATTGCCCATGCTCTCTCTTTCTCTCTCTCTCTCTCTCTCTCTCTTTCTCTCTCTCTCTCTCTCACACACACACACTCACTCTCTCTCTCTCTCTCTCTCTCACACACACACACACCTTGACTATTAGTCCATTTTGTTATTTGGGTTTTTATTTTCTGTTTGTTACTTGAACCCACATTATTTCAAGGCCATAGTTGTCTCACCCGGAAATATCTTTCATTCCATCAACTTGGCACATTTCCTCTGGGGGCAGCTGACACAGAGTGAATTCCTGTCTAGTTCTGTTGGATTTAGTAGTAGAGAAGTCTTAGAAGAGACTGCTTGCCAGAACTGCACGTACAATGGCTGTGCTTTCAAAACAATAATATATCAACCAAAATATAAACAAACATATTTGTAAAATTTAGACTTTTTGTGTTCTTATGATCAGGCCCAATGTATTATCAAAATATTTTATTTGATCTCTTTCTCAATTATGTGCAAACAGAAATCTTTATTACTCTGTTACCCCGAATATCTAGATCTAGTGCAGCATTTCTCACAGTGACCAACCAATTGTGCAAAAAAACCCACCATTCTACTAGCAGATAGCCTTCAGAAGCAGTCTTGCTGCCATCAAAGTCAATAGTCATGGAGCTGCTGCTCTTTCCTTTGTTGTTCTTGTTATCCTGTTATTTATTGTTATCTTGTCATTGTTATCTTGTTATTGTTGGTAATCTGAAAATTTGGTAGGTGATTGGCTGCACATATACATTACTGCAGATGCTCATTTTATTATTTTTATACCTCAAGGACATACAGCATCCTATTCTGATATAAAACCATTTCAATGGAATGGGAGTAGATCCGTAAAGCAACATTAATTCCATCAGAAAGCAGATGATTGTAAACAAAGACCAAGAAGGACAACCAACAGCAATCCTACATGATGTTTCCAAGTTCACCTTGAAAGTTCTCTTCCTGGAAATAATTAGAATGTTAAATAAAATTAATTAAGGCAAACATGCTTTAAAATCTGTTTTACATGTAAGCATGTCTTATGAAATATGTAAATCTCTATTTATTTATTTTTTGCAGAAGATTTAAAGAGTAGGAACATAAAGCCATACATTTATTTGCAGCACTCTTATTCTGTAATTATGAAGTCCTGGAACTTGTTATATTCTATTAGATTTCATATGCTGTATATTGCTGCACTGAAATAACTCCAGAAAAAAAACCAACACTCCACCAGTACTTATTTTTTTAAAATTGGGATTAAAAAAATAGACCTGAGTAGATATTATGAATCCATATTTTTATTCCTGAGAATAAGACCTTTGAATTCACTAGAACTAACTTCTAAGTAAACAGAGTTTGTCAGTGTTCAAGTTTTTGTTGCAACAGTATTTATATACTAGAGTTTTTTAAAGTTGGCACAGGGTTTGTCTGATAGATAGTAGCAACTGTAAATTATCCATTCAGCTGTTACATAGACTGGGTTATGTGGATAGTTGGTATAATAGAAAAGGCAGGCTTTAATATGTTGAGAAACTCCATAGCTCTTAGTGGTTCTGTATAAACTGCAACCCAAAATCAAATCCATAGATTTGCAAACTTGTGCTTGATAACTTATGTTTTAAAAAACAAAACTTTTTTTATACGGGCAACTGATATAAAGTGGGCATACTGTAATTTTTAGCAATGAAAGTATTTTTCAGTCCTGGGATTACTATCTTCCAGTAATTGCTGGATTTTGAACCAAAAGTAACAACATGGGGACAGAATTTCTGCTAATGAATGATGGCTAGATTTGTTAAACCACATATTTTTATTAAGAAAATTGAAGGCTAACCAGAGGTCAAAATCAATGATATAGTCTGTTCAGTTTTCTTGTGCTCTGTGTACCACATGAGGACTTACTTGTTATTTACTTGAAATCCTAATTCCAATTTGCTAAACTTCAATCTTGAAGATTTAACACATAATGGCAGTAAGAGTTGTTTGTCTTGCTTAATCTATGTTCCTAATTATCCAATAGTGTCTGATAATCCTTCCATTGTTGTTTATTTGCTAAGATTACATTCCTGTTTTGCCTGGCATGCTGTCATAATCTGTGCCACCCTTATCTACTCTGCAGAAACTTGATGTTCTACACCTGCAGTTGGTTGGAAGTCACTTATATTATGCTTTATGACTTTATAACCTTATACATGAACTAAAACAACCAAAACCAAGACTAAATAAAGTACATGGTACTGCCATGTATGAATCTATTCAGACAGCAAACCTCCCTTTTCCACAGCTAGGATTTTGTAAGATACATTGCCTTATGAAAAGAACAACTGAAACAGGTTTGAAGAAAAGAAATCAACAGTTGAAGAAGGAAAGTGTTCAAGAGACCAACATGAGCTTTTGAATATTGAATATTGAATATTGGACACCATCTGTAGTCCTGGGCCATCTTTCTGGGAGTCTGCAGATAGTAAGCAGATTCTGATCCAGGTTATATAAAAAATAAGGACACATAAGTCAATCACAATATATCCTATTAATTTTTCTCAAATAATATATTATGAGCAGTAGTGGCACAGTGGTTAGAGTGCAGTACTGCAGGCTAGTACTGCACTCTATATATACACATTTTTATATCTGCCCATTTCATTCAAATATAAAATATCATTTTATATATTATATTATATGAGTATATCAAATTATACTCGTTTTATTATTGTTATTGTTAAGTGTAATTCAGTGTAATAATTTGGGAAATATATTTAAAACAATTTGATACAAATACCTAAATAATTGAGATATTCAGTACATATATGCAAACATGATATTCATTAATATGAATAAACAAGTCCTTATTGTTTCAAAAGAACTAACATCTATTGTTCTTTATTTTTAATAGAAATATTAAATGACCTACATCACATTGCTGTTGGTCAGCTGAGACAAATTAATGTACATGCTTTAGTTAAGAAAACAAAGATGTTCACAAATGTAAAGTAGAACAGTGATGCATTGTATGTTCTTGCATATGACACATGATGCAAATATGGCTTGTATGGGGTGCAGAATTTACCTAGAGAGAGGATGTAGAAGGCATTTAATTTTTGAATGGAGGATCAGAGCCAGAAGAGAAGTTAATTCAACAGAAATATAATTGGTTCTTAACATACAATCTAAAAACACTACATTCTGTCATTGTTAATGAACTACTTAGATATCTTGGCAGCACATGTTCCTCAGCATTATCAGTCTAGTTATTGTAATTATCCTATCTTGATATTATTATTAGCTGATTTGTTTGTTACACAGCTCAAACTCAGTAGCCATCATTTAGCATTTGATGTCATAAAATTAGAGTTGGAAGTAATCAAAATAAGTTTATATCGGCATCATGTAAGCTTTCTTATATATGCTGTGTTTTCTTAGAAAGATTACCAATTTTGCGGGGGGGAAATCAACAGTAGTATTTACTAAAGGATTATAATTATATTTACAGTGCTAAAAGCGGCTTTCACTGCTATTAGAATCAATCTCAGTTCTCATTAACATAACCTATGTACACCTTTTAAAAGAAATGGTATACTATTTCCAGGTTTTTAGGACAGATCACAGCGTTTAAAACATAGTGTGCTTAGAGTTCAGATATTGAGTTGCTAAGATGCTAGTTATTCTTGCCAGTACAATCTACAGAAAAGTCCAAAAGATACCAATTTTCCTGAAGTTCATAAAATATCAAAAATGAGCTTTTGATCTCATGTGCATATTAAGTCACTGTGTGTGTTTGCTTGTGTGAACAATCTTTATGTCTTTTATATAGTGAATGAATGAATGAATGAATGAATGAATGAATCAATCAATCAATCAATCAATCAATCTGAAATTGTTGTGGGTAATATTTTCTTTTTTTCCCCTTGTTGCAGGACATATGTGAAGATATCTCTGATCACGTTGAACAAATCCATGCTCTTCTAGAGACTGAATTTTCCCTGAAACTTTTGTCTTACTCGGTCAATGTAATTGTTGACATCCACACAGTACAGTTTCTGTGGCATCAGCTTCGTGTTTCTGTCCTGGTTCTAAGAGAGAGAATTCTTCAAGGACTGCAAGATGCCAATGGAAATTACACAAGGCAAACTGATATTTTGCAAGCTTTTACAGAAGAAACAAAAGAGGTATGGCAAGTAAATATAAGAAATTCCTTTTTGAATTCTACATACTAGAATTGTTTGCCTACTAAGGCCCTTATTAAGAAAATTAATCAATTTGCAGCAGAATCTGTTGAGTTTAGGCCAGCTGAGGTAACTCCAGTATTAGTCTGTTTTAGTAAAGCAAAAAATGGACACTGTAGTCCTTCCTTCAGAGTGACTGATCCAGCTGAAATGAAATGTATTTTCTTTGAGGTGGCTGTTTCAGAGATAACTGTGGAGCTAAAAGCAAAAAGCTATTGTAACCTTAAGCTGTAAAGATAGCTAAGTGCATTGCTTATTCCCTACGATTAACACAGAGGTAGATACATCAATCATAATGATTCCCTTAATGGAAGCGTACAGGTTCACATTAACAATACTGTTAAGGGAATGTATTAACTCACAAGTAATATTTTCCCCATGATTACACAAATATGCACACATTCATTATAGGCAAGATTTTCTTGAAACTTGAACAACCTCTGTCATAAATCTCATTTAAATTGTAATTTATTCAAAAGTGGAATATCTTTCGCATACATTCTTGCATACCAGTCCTATGGACAGACATTATTTTGGAGTATTTAGATTCTGCCCTAATTCACTGCTGCCATAAAGTTTTTTTTCACCAAAAAAAGAAAGCTGAAAAATCATAACATCAATGTAAAGACAGTTGGAATCACATTGTTATGTAAGACTTCTATACATCTGGTCCTTTATTTGAAAATACTTTTATTCTTTCTGTCACCATACACACATCAGCTCTTGCATGCACAAGGCACAGTGCTTTTTTGAGGACTCACACAGACACAGACAGAGACACAGAATCAGATAGACAGACAGATAGACAGATAGACAAACGCACACACGCACGCACGCACGCGCACACACACACACACACACCTCTTTTCTTCTTAGGCCATCTTATGTCAGTATGTTTTCAAAATAATGGCCCTACCAAGAACATAGGGTAAAAGACAAACATTGTGATGATGGCTTGAAAAGGGATATAATAGACCTTGGAAAAAATGCAGACAAGGGCAACCAAAATAATAACTCAATAATAATTAACTCAAGCACCTTCTCTATGAGGAAAGGCTGTAATGTTCAGGTCTCTTTAACTTGGAAAAAAGTCAGTTCGAGAATACATAGATTGAGGTGTATAAAGTTCTCTCTCTGGAAGTACTGGGGTGAAATGGTCCAAATACGGATTTAAAATAGATAAAAGGAAGCACATCTTCACATAAAGCACAATCAATTTGCAGAATTAATTGCCCTTGCTATGATGATAGCTGCTAAATTGAATATGTGTACAAAAGTCAGATTTATCTAAGGCTATATGATGTGAAGTCTTTATACTTCCTCCAGACTGGAAGGAAGAACAACTGCAGAAGACAGGTGTCTCCTTTTTCTGCTAGTAAGCACCCAGTTTCATTTGGTTGGCCATTATGAGAAACAATACAGGATTAAAGTGGGCCTTAGCCTAACATATCATAGCTCCTTATGTTCTTAATTCTTGGGATTATATATGAACGGATGAGTTCTTACTTTATTGAGCGCACACACAATGCTTATCTAATTGATCACTACAAATTACAAACACTTAATCATATTTAAATGGATGTTGCCTTCTAATCTGCTCCATCTAAGACCTATGCATGACAGTGTAACAGTTTCTTAAAAAATATTGAGCACTGCTGTAGAAATGCTTGGAGATTAATTCACTAAATATAATGCCTTTCACTTTTTCCTGCTCTGGCTCTGACAGACCAATATTCTACAGGGACTGTAAGATGACAGTGGAACTAATGCCAGTGCTTCAGGATGGCTTCATAGTGGATCACCTTCATGTTAACCTCTGTCAATTAATTGAAGAGATAAACATGGGCAGAAATGCTCCATAAGCCTGTAGCAACAGATTTAGACTTTTTCATAGTATGGAATAGAACAGTGATGGCGAACATTTTCTGGACTGAGCGCCCAAAGCACGTGAATCCATGTGCATGCATGCGAACCCCCAAAATGCAATGTGTGTGTAGCCCCTGCACACACGTCCCACCCACATGCATGCGCCCCTGTGCATGTGTATGCAGAGCCCCATGCATGCACACTCCCCCCATGCATGTGAGTGCAGACTCCCGCATGTGTCCCACCCCGTGTATGCGTGGAAGAGACCCGAAGACAAGCTGGCTGGCAGGAGGCGCATGCACGGCAAAGCTGATGTGACGACTTGCATGCCCACAGAGAAGGTTTTGCGTGCCACCTCTGGCACGCGTGCCATAAGTTCACCATCACTGGAACAGAAGGATCTTCTAATTGAACAGTATTAAGTCCTTTATTAACTTCAAAGTTGATTCCTGAACAGAATACTGAATTTAATCTGAATTCAAACCCAATTTCCAGGCAAAAACTCATTTCTAGATGTGTTAGATACTTCATTTACTCACAGCAATTGAGAGCCTGCTATTTAAAAATAAAATACAAATTGTCAGCATAGAAGATCTGAACAAAACTAAATTCTGGCTTCACAAATTCTCACTTGATTTAACTTATACATTTATACATAGATGTTTACATCAATTTACAAAGAATTTATCAGAACTGTTTTTACCAACTTTCTTTCTACCAACTACAGTTTAAATAATAGAAGCTTGATAAAGATGATAAAAATAAAAAACCACTTCACAGTTTTTTTTCAGAAGCAGATTAAAAGAGAGTGGTTGGTTCTGAAACTGAGCCCATTCCTCTCCCACCTGCATTTCCTGTTGGTATCTGCCTCTGACCCACCATTTCTTTAGATCTAATTTTGATTGAAATTCCAACTCACTGTTGTAAATAAATGAGTTCTACAACCATAGTTTCAGAGGAACAAACTTTGACTTACATTATCAAATGAATGACTAAATGACTAAAATTTGATCTTACATTCCAAAGCTATTCTCCAAGCACTGTTAGATATGAATGTTTATTTTTGTGCATTAAAGAAATTTATCAGTAATTTGCACCTAACCATCTTGCATTGTATTCCTGAGGGTGCCATTCCTTTTTTCCTGGGTGTCTTGGGAGCAGTAAATGCCACATTTGGAGACACGCTGTAAATATGAATTCCAGTGGTCAGTGGAATTAATTAAAAATGTGTTGCACTTATGGCTCTTATCATGCTGCAGTTTTCCTATCTTAACATGATCTCAAACATCACATATTCATTTTTAATGCTACACGATTGAGGGTCTGTCATACCACCTCCCTTTAATTTGTCATTCATTCACAATACGTATTAAACTGATCCACTTTTAAAAACAATCAGTCCTCATTATCTGTGGCTCACAAATATGTTTGATCTTCAGCCAATAATTTTTCAGTCTATTTTGTAAGTAGTTATTTCAGCCAACCATTATTTATTCATTCTGTGGAATAATATTTCCCAGCAAACCCGTTGAGAGTAACATGCCACAAACTGATGTGTAAGAACTTTTCCCCGTTAAGAAACAGCACAATGCAATATTCTTAAAACGACCAAAATGAAATGCTACTTGGGAAATGGAACAGGGGTAAATCTTTCCCATAAGGAAGGGATGAATTTATTGGAACATAGATTTCTTCTGTCCATGAAGCAGGAGATAAAAAAATGCAAACAAGTTTTCAGTGGAATACTAAACAGACAGAGAGACAAATAGAGACAGATCTTTATACTCTCTCTCTCTCTCTCTCTCTCTCTCTCTCTCTCTCTCTCTCTCTCTCTCTCTCTCACACACACACACACACACACACACACACACACACAAACACACACACACACACACACACAGAGTGACAGACAGACAGACAGACATGGTTAAAAAATAGTCACACTATTGAGGAGAGTGCTGCCTAAGAAGAAAATAAGTGTTTGGGACTATTTTTCAACAAACAGTTATATTCTTTGGCTCTGAATTTGTTTTGTGTCCTGTGTCAAATTTCAGAAATAGTTCTGCTGCAGGGGGTAAATACTAGAAAAAGGAAAGCTTGTTCCTTGCTCACTTCACAGGGCTACAAGTAGGGCAAAATCAGGTCAGGAAAGTGTTACAGAATCCAAGGCATGGCATGTATCAGGAGAACAACTATTTCCCTCTCAACGTTGATGTACTTTGCAGTAGAGGAAAGAAAAGCAAAAACAAGTTGGAAATACAGTACAATATTTGTCTCCAATATTGGTCCAGAAACATATTTTAACCTGGGGAATTTTGATGTGAAAATGTAGGGCATACAATATTTATCTCCAACCTTCTTCTACATTTCTATCGTAATGTATTTTATATGTCTGCCTCTGCTAAAACTTTTTTTTTTAATCAACACATTTGTTTAATAATCATAATAGCCTAGTATGCCTTTGATTTAAACAAGAATTAGGAACTATCCAAAAAATTATACAAATCTATTATGGCAATTACACAATAATATAAATGAACATAAATAATGGCAGGTGATCTGTTATAATTCCAAATCTATTTTTATGAAATTTTATAGAAATGTTTGAATAGTTGCATTTGCTTTGATCACAGTCTTTAAAAATTTAAACTGCACACAAAAGGGTACTAGGTTAAAGTTAAAGCATTCTTTATCCACACGCATTAGACCTTTAAATAAAACATTAGAAATTAAAGGGTGATTCAAGAATTCTCCCAGTTTTAAGCTCTTGGCCTGAAGAAAGGATAAAAAACAGAAGCTTCTGTTTAATTATGGTAAGTGGCAACTGAATAATACAAAATTAGATTTTTAAAAAAGACTATGAAATAAATCAAAACATTGTAATATTCCATATATACAAGTAAAGAGAAATAAAGAAATATCCTGACTATCTGAAGTTGTAAGGATATACAACTAACCCAGGTTATATATTGAGTTCTGAACAAATTAATTATTATTTCGGATCCCTTGCATGATAGTAATAAATAAGAATAATATAATAAAATGCCATCAGGGACTGACTTTAATGCATACGGCTCCATTAAACATTGGTTCATGAACCTTTTGCCATTCACATTCCATTCAATGTTATCCAGGCATAGCACATCACTTCTACACCAATTATTTAAAGCTGCCAACAACTGGACTATCTCTTCCATTATTGCATTCTTCATTATTTAATTAATGTTATCCATTTTCAGTGAAATCTATAAAGCAATGCAAAAATTTTATGATCAGTAATGTTCTGACGATCAAGAGGACACCCCCTCCACTGTTTCCATTTCTGTATTTGCAAGGTTTAGCATTATAGATTTTAAAAATTGTAAGCACAACTGTTTTTCCTCTTTTGATTTTGTTACAGGACCGTCTTGATTCTTTAACAGAAGTGGATGACTCAGGACAGCTAACTATCAAATGCTCTCAAAATTATTTATCCCTAGACTGTGGAATTACTGCCTTTGAACTTTCTGACTACAGCCCGAGTGAGGATTTGCTTGGTGCTCTTGGGGACATGACTTCCAGTCCAGCTAAAATAACATCCTTTGAGTCTTGGAGCTGTAGTGAAATGGACAAAGCCTTTCCAGAACTTACTAGAAGTGTGGGATTACTGGCTGTAGCAACAGATTCAGGTGCTTCCAATTGCAATGAAAGTATTAATACAAAGGAAATCCACCTACCCTTGTCAATAGATCAGCTGCAAGGGGACAGCCAATGTTGCAAAGAATCATCAACTATATCTACTGAACTTTCACTCACTCATCTTTTTGAGCACTTACCCTTTTGTAAAGTAGCTTCTGATGATTCAGCTGTCTCGTTTGGCCAAAAGAAGGTCTTAGAAACAACAAAACAGGAGCCAAATCTAGTGTCCTCCAGTGGTGCAAAAGCTAATCATCACCCTTACAGTGAAAACTCAACTCCCAAGAGATCGATTCAAGATGGTTTTGACTACAATGAGGATTCACCCACACAGCCCACCTTGCCCAAGAGGGGCTTATTTCTCAAAGAAGACATATTTAAAACAAATATTTTCGTCGATGATATAAAAAACCAGTTCTCTTTGATTAAGACAGAAATCAGCAAGAGCACACCCTCACTGCTAGAGCCACCAGACCGATCAAAGCTTTGCCTAGCATTACAAACAACATACAATAATTGCCCTTCTGCCATAAGTCAGTCGTGCGATTGTTTACACAACATAAGTGAACTCAAGTTTGCAATTCAAAATCATTTCAAAGAAAAGTCCATGGCTTTAAGTAAGTCAAGCGACAGTACTAGAAGGCAGAAGCTGAGGTGCAAGAAGTCACATGACATTCCTGAGGAGGTGGCATCCTGCAGGATTTCTGAAATGGTATCAAATACTACACCATCCAATCAGATGAACAAAAGAGGAGTTCTGGCTTTACAAAACGGAATTTCTTCTGGCAGCATGCCCTCCACAGAAGGAACAGAAAGTGATACAACATCAACCTCTTCTGAACCTTACAAGCAAGAAGAACTGAATGGCCAGTCTTGCAGTGAAAGAGAACCATCTGCTTCACCCACCCGTAGCCAAGTCAGCAGCTTTTCAGCTGGATCAGATCCTGCTGTATCTCCCTTTCCTCTTCTTCAAAGAAACAAGACTGAAAAGACCCACTCATCTTCACCAAATAATGCCAGCACAGAAAATAAAATAGGTGATGCCTGGTATGGCTCTGATGAATACTTAGCTCTTCCATCACATCTCAAACAGACAGAAGTATTAGCTTTGAAATTAGAAAATTTGACAAAATTGCTTCCACAGAAATCTCCAGGAGAAACTATTCAAAACATCGATGATTGGGAACTATCTGAAATGAATTCAGATTCAGAGCTTTACCCAACCTATCAGGTCAAAAAGAAGCACAAAAAGTTAGGTAGGATTTCACCAAGCTCTTCAAGTGACATCATATCCTCAGTAGGAGACAGCATTGAATCGGGTCCTCTTAGTGATATCCTTTCTGACGAAGAACTTTGCACATCTAGCCTGAAAAGGTACCTAGAAGATAGGCCACGAAAGCCATCAATATGTCGGGCTTCTGATAAAAATGAAATAACTCTGACAAATAAATCAGCTTTAATACAGCAGCTGATGGAAGATATACAACACCAAGAGAATAATGGAATTGTATGGGAAAAAATGGAGGTAAGTAGAAATGTGATGAAGTGATGAACCTTTATCTTCTTATCAATATATGGCAGCATAAAGAGGAAATTTGCAAAATACACTGATGCAAGCAACGTACTCCTTGAAATGTTAAAGCATCATCCAAAAGATTTGACATGACTGTTTTGAAGGCTTTCCCATATGTGTGCATAACTGCTTCACTTTGCTGATGGAACCAGTAGTGTTACTTAGTCATATAAACATAAACACACAGTTAGGGAAAGACTTTGAAAACAAGTGTGTCAAATCCTTTGATATACTGTACTCTTTGGCTTTAACATTTTCAAAAGGGTTTTTTATACCAGCCTGCTTCGCAAAACATCTCTTTTAAAAATTTGGTACTGCCCTAATGTTCATGAGTTGAGCAGTAAGGCAAAGTCCATAGAGTATGAGAGATGAATGATATATTTTTTGTATTAAGTTCATGAGAGTTTGGTTATATGTCCATTCCATCACTTTTCTGTATCAGTATTCAAGAGGGTTTTTTTCTGGTGGGAATGGAATCCATATGAAACATTCAATCTATACGTCTTTTTATATGCATCTTATGATTGCTTAAAATATGCTATAGGCATTGTGGTATATTTTTAAAGATGTAATTGCACTTCAGAATTTGAACAAATACAGAATAGGAACAATAACTTATATTGTTATGCACTTCAGCACAGAGAGAGCAAATTAGGTCAGTGTATTTCCACATGAAACCAGATTACAACTTTGTAAGAACCAAACATAAGACTAAACTGAAACCTGGCAAAATGTTGTTTCCATGAATGTGGGCTGCTGGCAAGGATCTGTGCAGCTGCTGCGAAACACTAGGCTGCTGATTGTTTATTTATAAAATAACATATATCCCTTTTATTCTAA
>JANHFT010005123.1:0-13692 GCA_032467955.1 Pseudoxenodon macrops | reverse complement strand
GAAGAACATACGAAACATGAGCAGGCATGTGAGCAGAAAAATCACCTCAAATGTGTATGTTGTATGTGAAATACAACAGGAGCTACAATATCCTGTTGTATTTTACATACAATGGTCTGGGCTTGGTGTGATGATCTGCTCATCTATTTGGATTGTTATGAGTATGTTTGACTTGATTATCTTTTCCTGAAATGGAGTATGCATTACTGCTGGGGTTTTTTGTTTGTTCATTTGTTTCTGTTATTTCTATTTTAACCTGAATCCTGGAGTTGCTCCAGTAATTGAGGCAGTATACAAGATGCACAATAAATAAATAAACTACACAGAAGTAGTGTTCACAGCACTACTTTTAAAAATGCTTGAAAGAATTCCAAAAGACGAGACTCTGCATTTTTTCCCTACCTTGTTCACATTTTAAAAATAAATAAATTAATTAATTAACATGCACCAGGAGTCCTGCAAAGAAAAATGTAATGTCTCTAGTATACATATTCTGAAAACGAATACAGATTCTATTGAGCTCCTATAACTGTTATTAAAAAATGAAGATGATGTACGGGTGTATCCCAACATTTCCTTCAGTTGGGTGCCCACCTTTTCTTAATGGGGTCCCTAAACAGGCCAGCTCCTGCAAAGAAGGAATTGGGAAAGGGCTGGATGTGGAAAAATGACAGCTTTGTAATTGGTTGTTTGCAAATGGTCAACCATGTAACTAGCCATCTGCTAAATCATCAGATCTCCCCACTAGAAGTCGTTTTGTAAGAGTGCCAATAATATCAGCTTAAAATTCCAAACGTGCTAATGGATGCAGAAAGTCTGGATAGTATTTCTATAAAGGAAGATGGTAATGAATAGATATTTCCAGTATTTGCCATAGGTTGGCATTTCATAATGGCTAGAAGGCTATGACTAAGATTAAATAGTTCTTTAAAATCTCATGATGACTTTGCTATTTTGTGGTGATTCCTCCAGATGGTGCTGTTTACTTAGACAATGACACTTTGGACCTGACAATGTTGCACCCTCTGATAATGATTTTTTGATATCGGGGCTGTTAGCATTCGAAATAATTTTCATTTTCTACAGTTGTTTTCTTTTGAATAGTTTCCATAACATTTTACAGATGTCATCAGAAAAGTAGTGGTTTGTTTTTTTAAGATTTAAATTTTTAATTGGAAATGGACTTTATTCAAGTCACAGGTATATCCATATTAATAGTTTCTTACACTTTCATCTAGTTCATCTAAATTTATTGTTACACTTCAAGGATGTTCACCATAAATACTTTCACTTGTGATAAGAACATTATGGCCCCAGTACAGTGTATTTTAATAAATGTACAAGGGGAATGTTTATATTATTTAATAAATGGTTCTATCTAATCAGTTTTCTGAGTTAGTATTTTAGTATTTCAGCTTTTTAAATTTTATAAATATTATATATATTTAAAATATAGGTTCCAAATTACAGATTGTTTATTAATAGGTCATGGATGTTTATATATTCAAAAAATGTATATTCTGAATAGGATTTCATTTTTATTATCTACACTATTCTCCCCCTATGATCACATATATGGAGAATAAATGATACTACATATCTTGCCCTCTGTGAGAACATAATTTTAGCTTCTGTATCTATAACTGGATAGAGGTATTGCATGTATATTGTACGGTTCTAACATATGTGCAGCACAAAAGTCAGACAAAGCAATTATTTTAACAGGAAGGAAGGAAGGAAAGGAAGGAAGGAAGGAAAGGAAGGAAGGAAATGAAGGGAAAGGAAGGAAGGAAGGAAACAAAGGAAGGAAGGCAGGAAGGAAGGAAGGAAAAAAAGGAAGGAAAGAAAGAAAGAAAGGAAGGAAGGGAAGGAAGGAAGAAAGGAAGGAAGGAAGGAAGAAAGGAAGGAAGGAAGGAAGGGAAGGAAGGAGGAAAGGAAGGAAGGAAGGAAGAAAGGAAGGAAGGGAAGGAAGGAGGAAAGGAAGGAAGGGAAGGAAGGAAGGAAGGAAGGAAGGAAGGAAAGGAATAAAGGAAGGAAAGGAGGAAGGAAGGAAAGGAAGGAAGGATCAATGGTTATACCCACCCCATATAGAGAAAGAAGGAAGGATCAATGACTGTAGTCACACTATATGAAGGTTATTCAATATCTTTCAGGCAGTGCAACCAAATGTGATTTTGTCAGAAACAAGAAGTTGGAGCAACCCCCAAATGGGAGTTCTCCAGCTGTCTGTTTCTGAATTTTTAAAAAAATCCTTCCAGCATTTCACAAGAGGCTTTGTAAAATCTGGACAGAAAAATATATGAGAAATAAAGTTTCCTCTCCTTGTCTATAATGGCTCCAACTCTTATTGGCCACAGGACATGTTCACTGTGTAAAAATAAATAAATAAAAAACAAAAAATTACTTGGTGCTGGATCCCAGAGTTGCAGCTTATTATTAGTATGTGCCAAGATGCATTTTTCCCCCCTGAGGTTGTATTTAGGATACCATGATAACATCACATTTTGGATTAAGACCATTATCTCACATTTCTTACTAAAGTAATAGCATGAAATTAATCACCAATTCCAAATACAGTATAAAACCTTTATTTTGTGTCTCTGTGTATATCTACTCAAGAGTTCCTGTCTCAGGCTTGCTACCCCTTTTCTTTCCAAAATCTGTACCCATAAGAGCTTCTCAGATGACTTATAACATACATATATCAATAAAAATATATGAAATCAAAATAAATTACGGAAGGTTGGAGAGTTATTTCAGTTTCTGAAGTAAACTGAATGTGTTGGAATTCCATTGTCATAATCTCCCCAAAGTTTCAGGATTATGGGAAATGATCCAACACATCTGGAGAACATCTGCTATTAGGGAGGCTGGTCTATTCCATTTGCTAATGCTTACAGTTGCTTTGGAGTTGGGCAACCAAATCAAATAAATAAATAAATCTGCTAAGCAGGCTTCCTTAGGAATGAACATATTGCAACCTGAACAGGACCTCTTCTACGCCTACCTAGTCAGGAATCTTATTGGCAGATATGGTACAGTACTGCAGATGATCATCTATTTATGAGAGAAGATGCAATAATCTGGTCCCAAACCATTTAGATTTTATGCTTTCTGACAAGTTGCAATTTTAACAAGTGAACAGAGCAGCGTAAACAAAATGGCAGCAACATGTTCTGAGATGCAAATATTGATTGCATGGATATTATCTCGATATTTATTATTTTTATCGTTAGTTCTATAGCATGGTAAGTCAGTTGCTACTTTTCAATTCTGCATTTTCTATTCAGATATTATAATTACCAATACTTTTAGTTGTAATTGTGAGGAAAAACCTTTATAAAGTGGATTCTAAAACCTTGAGGATCAAAATATATAATAAAAGTAGGCTTCCTTGTTTTCTAACCCTTGGTATTGCAGATCTCTCTCTCTCTCTCTCTCTCTCTCTCTCTCTCTCTCTCTCTCTCTCCCTCTCCCTCTCTCTTTCTCCCCCATATAAAACATATACATTTCCAAAATTGCCTCTATGACAAGAAATCTATAACCTATAATTTATATTCATTGCTGCCCTAAATCTTCTCAATATAGGTTAGGTCCAATTCCTTTCCTCCTATCCATCTTCATCATCACATTGTTTTAGTATATACACCTACTTACTGGATGCAAAGTTGCATTATAACTGTATTACTTATTTACAATGTTTTTTGTAACAACTGTCATTTCTTGTTTGCTTTTTTTTCAAGGGGTTTGTAAGCAAGTTGGATGAATTCATTCAATGGTTAATTGAAGCCATGGAAACCACAGAAAACTGGACTCCTCCAAAGGCAGAGACGGACAGTCTTAAACTCTACCTGGAAACACACTTGGTAGGACAAAATTATATTGTTACCCAAATCAGTAATAAAAAACAGCTTCTTTACTGCTATTATCCTGACCTATTATATATCTATTATATATAGTTTGGGCTTTCCAGAAATGCGTAATATAAGTGTATGAATTAAAAAGTCAGGCAAGGTTTTAAATGTAAAAAGTGTAGAACAAATGCTACAGCAGGCTTAAGAAGCCCCTAAAATAATAAATAAAAGAACACATATTCTTACAAATAAGTATAGTTTTTATAATTCAATAAGTCACGTAGGTGAAATGATAGGTATAGAAATTTAATAAATAAATAAATTTAAGAACAAGAACTTTATAACATTAATGAAGTCCTTTTTGGATTCTTTATTGTGCTGTCAGATCATTTAAATATTTTTATATTGTATATTTTTTTATTTATTTAGAAATTTTATATAGCCACCTACTCACTCACAGAGACTCTAGCCATTACAATATGAAGTTTATAATATTACCTCATTAGCTGAAAATCTAAATAATACTGGAAGAATTATAACTATTATATTTGCATGAAAATATTATTATAATTGTATGAAGAAATTTGGAATCCATTGACAAAAACGATAAAAGGAATAGATTGATGGATGAATGAATGAATGGACAGATAGATGTAGACAGACAGACAGATGGCTATAGATGAAGAGGAGGGATCCAAATCTGAGTTCCAGATAATGGTGGTAGGTTAGTTTTCAATATCAGATGTTCCATGCTCAAAGCAATTAATTTTTGTTGTCTACCACATTATATGTTATGGGAATTAAGCTGCAATCCTATATACATTCTCCTTGAAATCAGTAAGGTTTACATTTCAATAGACATGCTACACAATTGCACACTTTAGGATAGAATTCAATTAGACATGCTTCTCAGTGGGTACATATATGATTACATTGCAAAATTTTTATGTAGTGTCTTGTTTGTAGTTGAAAGATAGAGCTAGTCAATGCTTTATATTAATTATAATGTCATCTTTTCAATTGATATTGTTTTGGCAGAAACTCTAATCTCTATTTAAGCAGAAGTCTATATGAAATTAAATTCCCATGAAGTGCAGTGTCAAAATTATCCTGATAGAGTATTTGAAGGAGCAGGTGCCTGAACTCATTATGTGAGACACATGACAAAGCTCTTTATAGTGAGTCTTGGATAGATCCTCACATAAAACATTTGGCTGAACTCATGCTGCTGCAAAAGACAATCTATTGTGTATGCCTGCACTAGTTTTTCTTCTCTGAACAAAGAGAAGGGATATGCAATTTCTCCCTTTATGGACTTTGTTCAACATTAGATTGGAAGAGACTCATTACAATAGTAGGATATGTCTATGCTTGTATAATAAAAATGATATATTTGTGTATGTGCCTTCACCACTGATATTAAATGCATAGTAGTGTATTCAGTGGTGGCTACGATGGCCTTGTTTGTGGATCATGCTGGAAAGATCAAAGGGTTAATTAATCCATTATCTATTCTCATAGTGGCCGATAAGATACCATCAGGAAGCATACAAGCAGGTTATGACTGTAAGAGTATCTTCTGGCTTTATGATCTCCAGCAGTTGTTATCCAGAAGAATATTACCTCAGATACTGAAAATAATATGAAGATTAGTTTTATTCCCCATGATAATTCTTTTGTGCAGCTGTCCAAGCTAGTAAGCATCACTGTATCTTCTCGCAATGAATTCCTTTCTTTTATCTTCTGAATCCCTGCTATTCAGGTTGACTGGATTACTCCATTTTAGGGAGAAAAACCTGTTCATAGTCACTTTCACCAGTCTTATTTTTATGTGTCAAGCGTTTTCACCTGCTTATTTTATCCTTCAACGTAACATTTCTTATAGAGTTGTTCCAATTTTATGTCTTTTTATGAAATTTGTCTTTTTCATATCTTTCCCACTTTCCAAACCACAGAACTAAAACTGAACACAGTACTCAAAACATATAACAGTATTCAAAATTATAAATCATATACGGTAATTCACACAAAATATAACTGCATTATACAGTTTATATATTTAATTCCTTTTTCATAGCAACTGAACACTGAGTCACAATTTTGTTGACACAGGAAACAATGCACCTGTCCTCCACAGAACCTCATCCTTAATGTCCATCTGGTGACTATTGCCTTGTTTTGTAATACTGAAAAGAAGTTACAATGACAATAGAAAATTTACAACAGCAGTTTCAAATGATGTAATAGTTTAGTCCTTATGAAAGATGATTGTTATCTCTGGACCAACTATAAAGATGTAAGAAGAACTACTGTATGCTGTGGCAGACAAATGATTGAATTAGTCCCTTATTTGGTTTCAGAGTGGTGAACCAGTTGTGTAAAATAAGGCCAGAAGGAGAACTGCTATACATTAGCCATTCAGTTGATGTTCCCTAAATACTAACGCTGCTCAGTCTGGATAGTTTTCTCTGGAAAGCGATAAACTCAGCTTTGATGACTAAAGAAGAAAAAGACACATACCTGACTGAAAATAATATAGCAAACAGCTACCATCTATTTTGCTCTTGTTTGCTGTGACACTTGCAGGTTGTGAAAATAGTTTCTCCCTTAAGACCGATGTGTTATTGGTTAATCTATTGCTAGATTTTGCTATATGTGCTTTGCAGCAAATTAGACTGAATTTTGTGCAACTGTAAAATTGCAAATCAAGCCCCAGAGTTTTGGCCCATCTTTATTCATCATATTTTATTTCTTCAGTCAACATTATTACTGGTTAATAGGTGCACCTGTAAATCAAGCTGCATTGTGTACTTGATATGTTATGTTAAGTGAATCTTTTCTAGGGCAGCAAGTCTATTTTTTCTAATGAAGAAGAATATCTCATCTTTCCCAATTTTCCTATCAAACACATCTACATCATCTTGAGGCAGCATCACATCCAGCTGCATCAATGCTCTGCTTCAATTATATGAAATTACCCAAACTCCTCTGGGGTCCTTTAGGTTTTCTTTGCTATATGAGGCGCCTTCATGTACATCTCTTGTGAAGTGCATGATTACAAACTATTCAACACAAGCCTGTTTTAAGTAAACAGTAAATTAAATATTGTCAGAGCTTGTTCAAGCTTGCATCTATGAAAGGAAGTCTAAAAAAAAAAAAGATTTCATGGAAAGTAATGCTTCAAGAAAAGTAGCTGCACTAAGACTCCAGGATTTTCCCTTATTTGGGAATGCTTGATCTAGTTTATATTTATGGCTTGGGATAATTTTCATCTAGGTTTCAGCTTGATTTGCTTAATAGTATTAAAGTTATTTAAATGTATTACATAACTTGATTTATAAAAGCAAAAAGCTTAAAATTCCTAAAATAGAGAAAATTATTTCATTCTGTGTGAGAAATTCAGTACTACAAAATACAAACATAGTATTGTAAGGATTAGCTTTTGGATATATATATTTTAAAGAAAATCTCTATTTATTTAACTCCTAAGAACTATTAAAAGTAGGATATGTAGTACGACTTTTTTGTTATACTTATACATCAAACAGTACAAAAATTAATTTCCTCTTATATGTTTCCTCTCATCTATTAGTTTCTTCAGTTGAGCCAAAGAAAAATAGATAGCATATGTAAAGATACTTAAATTAATTACTAATAGTCTTCCATAAAATGCATCTTACCTGTTCATGAACCTCTGCAAAGAAAGTCATCCTCTTCCTCCAGCATTGTAGACCTGTGTTGAACAGAGATAGATATTCTTTAATATTTCATTTAACTGAACAATGCTGTGAGAAACAACTTGAGAATTATTGGCAGTTGATTCAGAGGCAATGTCTATAATACATCAAGTCATTTTTTTAAAATTAAGCTATGTGAAGATGACATTACTGAATGAAGTTTCTCTCTTATACGTTCATGTCATTTTACATGGAAGCATTTTAATGGCTATGCCTTAAACCATTACAAAAGAAAATTGGGATACAAATATGATGTATTTATGCATGCAAGCATTCATGTTATGATGATCTAAATTAAATCATAATGTGGTTTCTACAAAACACAAATTATCTGTAATGAAATTCTCATATAGTGCCACCAATGTGGTCATTCTCTATCACAGAACTATTTTAACTATTCACTAAGTCATATCTAAATATGGAGCTCATGGTACATCAACAATGGTAACAGTTTCATACTGCATAATACTGCATGACTTAATGAAGAATCATGTGGCAACTGAGAGCCAACCACCAGTATTGGTAATATTTGCAATTTATAACTGGTGTCCTGGTGAATACATGGACTTGTACTTTTCTTGGAAAGATTTTTCAGAAATGGATTGCTATTGCTTTCTTTCTAAGGCTGAAAGATGGTGATTCGCCTCAAATCATACAGTTGGCTTCATTCTCAAGGCTGGATTAGAATTTATAGTCCATAGGTTCTAGCCAAGAGTTTTAATCAAATTGCTTCTTGGTCTAAATGTAACATCTTCCAACTTTATTTTGTCTTACATTTATTGCATCTACATTTAAGCTTATAGTTCTTTCTTAATGGTAGAGTCAATAGTTAACTGAAATGTGTTATGATTATTTTTAGTTCATTGTAACAACTATGAGTGTAATCATAGTTCTAAGTTAAATCCTGCCTTTCTTGTGGAGAAAAACTGATGTGACTCCATAATAATGACCGGGTTCCTAAAAATCCCATTGAGCATGAAATGAAGTGCAACTGCACTATTTGTTGAAGTATCTGTTTTCTTAACAGTTTGAATATAGGACCTACTTTAAGTCAAATTATAACCAGGTAAGGTGGATAACCTCCTTTTTATTGCTAACTATCACCTATAAAGCATCTATGGCATGAAGCCTACTTACCTGAGGAATCACTTACCTCTTGTCGTTTCTGCCTAACTGATGGACAGAGTCAGCACACTCTGGGTCTCCCAGATTAAACTATGTCATCTTTTGGAACTCATTAAGTGCACCTTCTCTGTCATACTGCCTGTCCTCTGGAATAAGGCCCTCCCTGAGATCTGAATAGCTCCCATCTTGATGGCATTATGGAGGGCCTTAAAGACAGTGGGTTCTCCAAAGCTTTGTTGTAGGGTATATGGAATTCTCTTGCTCAAGAGTTTTGACAAGTGTTGTATATGTTTGGATGTGAGTTGTCCAAGCTACTGTTTTCTTAATTCCTGTTTGTTAATCACTTTAATGTTGTTTTATTATTTTATTTTACTTTGCCTTTATATTGTGAATTGTCCAGAGTAACTGGTTGACACAAATTGATAAATGAATATAATAATGAAAAGCAACTAGACACTATTGGAAATGTGCAAAAAATAGGTTTGACAGGAAGTAGACCATCATAGGAAATATCCTTTATTGTCTGATTTACCAGTATCAAGCTTTAAACCATTATTTTTGGCTTCCGTGTATACAAACAGGGGTGGAGGGGGACAACACTAGAACTGATATGGAATATAAAGAGTTGTGAGAAAGGGCAATTATAGGACAATTCAGGCTAAAAGGACTGTAAGTTACAGTTAAAATTATATATTTTATAATGGTACATTATAAAGGTACAACTCTAGGACCTTTTCCCACACTGTATATTTTAAAGGTATACTTTACTATCTCAAAGGTCATGGATGAATTCAGAAGGGGAGATTCAATGGAACCATTTGTAACTGGTAAATATAGTCATGTACCATTCTGTTCCGTCTAATTTCCCAGCAAATTTGCAGCTGCTGACATATGGCTCTTGTATATATTGACATATTTTTCTTTGAAACTTATTTGACTACTCACAAAATTCATTACTATACACATTAATTAGAGCACATTGGTTACTAATTGGAAATCATATTTTGGAAAGGTTTCTTGCCAAGAATACGGAATGATACCATAGACTTTTTAAAGATGCAGTTAAAGATGAATACCGTAAATTTATAAAAATAAGTAAATTGTATTTTGTTTGTATTTTTAAAAAAACCCAAAATCAAATAAAAATAGAAGGTATTACAGAGATTAAATTTAGACTTTATAAGTAGACATTTGCACAGACTTTTTGTAGTTCGTTCTATTGCTACGGGTGATTATAAAAATGTAATGTAGTACTTCCCAGAATAAATACAATAGTTGTAGACTGCTTTTGCAAAAGAGCAGTCTTAGTTACTTTATAAGTAAACACAGTGGAGATCTTACCCAAATCAACAATTATAATATGAAGAATATGTTTGTTTCAATATGTTGTATTAATACATTTTAATATATACTGTACTGTATGCATTTATTTAAATTGTTCTTTCACCAGTATTTGAAATACATCTGAAAAGGATAGCTGCAACAGTATATTTTATAGGACACTATTATTCCAGAGGTAGCCTAGGGCTCTGGTTTTTCATAAAAACTAATGAATTTCTAGATTTGTCAGCTGCTTCAACCAGATGCACTTCAGTAACTTAATGGGAACATTTTCAATTCAATTCCAAAATATCAACAGCTTTTAGTATTGTAAATTAATTTGGCTATTGGATATATAGCATGGTGATTCTTGATAACAGTAGCAAATATTTTAGCACAACTGCTTTATATAAAAAATGTATCTATACCATTTGATACTTAAATATAAAAGCATCTGCTTTTCTTTTTGCAGAGTTTTAAACTGAATGTAGACAGCCACTGTGCATTAAAGGAAGCTGTTACAGAAGAAGGATGTCAACTTCTCGATCTTATAGTATCTCACAAATCAGGTAGATTCTTCTGAAATATTGCAAGTCTTTATGTCTCCAGACTATTAAAGAATAAAGAAGCATTGCTGTAAATTACCGCATATATTCGCTTCCTTATGTATTATTAATATTTACATTATCACTTTGACCTTCAAGATTTATAAATGTTTCATATGCTGCATACAATGCTGTGATACTTATAAAATGAAATACTGCTAGCAAATAGTCTGTTCATTTTATTTTGGTCTTGCTGTTGAGCTGACTTTCAATTGAAATTACATCACTGAAAACTTCACGTTGACATGTTCTTTGATGTAAGAGCTACCGAAATGTCATTAAGATGATAAATTAGGATTTTATATCTATACATACGTATATTTTTACATAGCTAGCATGAATAATTGCACTGATGAAGCTCCTTTGCTATTTAAACTAATTCTTACTGCAATTTTAAAGTATGTATTAAGAAACATTAGGAGTGATTATTTTGAACAGTTGTGCATGCAATTTTCAATATAAGCCTGGATAAGTCAGGAATTTTTTTGTCATAGTTTTTCATGGTCTGGATTTAATCAAAACACTCTGTATTGCTAAAAATTGCTAGTATTATTTTGGCTGATTTTTTCCTTTTGTTTTTTCTTCTTCAATAAAATGAAGGATCTGGAAGATTTTTCTGTGTTTCATTTGTATTTTGTAAGTTACTAAGCTGGCTATCTAGAACCTAAAATAGCACCACTCTCCATGTCCAGTTGACCTGCATAAGTTTCTGGAGCTTGTAGAACCATAGCACGGTCTCATAAACTGACCATATAAGTAATTTGTCCTTAAAGATGAGCAACAACAAATATCTACTGTTTAATATCTGTAAACAGCAGACAATAGAATGGTGTTTTTTTTTTACTGTTCTATATGAATCTGAGATTAAGTATTATTTTCCTTTGCTGACTTCAGTCACTGCTGTCTATATGTCATGTTTTGATCCCATCTCATTGTTTGCAGTGTCAATTTGTTAGAATTCCTGATCTGATGTCTCTGTAGAGAATGCCAGAATATTTAAGGCGAAAGGATTTTTTAAATTTCCCCTAAGAATCCTTGTCTTTAACAAATGAGGTTCTTCACATGATAACGTTGAACGTGTGACTTAATTTCTTTCTCTCATTTTTGGAGAAGGACTGAAGGACATGCTGCAGATGATTGTGAGTCAGTGGAAGGAACTACAGAAACAAATCAAACGACAACACAGCTGGATTCTTAGGGCTCTGCGTATCATCAAAGCGGAGATACTGGCTACTGATGTGTCTGCAACGGATGAGGAAGGGACTGAGAGCCCCAAGGTAAGTGGCTTGAAGTTTGTCTTATTTCCTCTTATTTCAACCTTCTTTTGAACTAGGCATCACTGAAGTTTTCTTTCCACCCTAAGGCTTTTCATTTCTACTGGGTAAAAATTTTACAAACAAAATAAAATGTGGCTTTCTGAAACAATATCCATTCTAAAAGGCAGAAACTTTTTTACATCTTTTAGACAAACTTCTCCAGGTGGAAATCTAGAAGGGGCAGGGAAAGGGATGTAAAATATTTAGTAAACAAAACATACAGTATCTTTAACATGAATAATCAGAATGGTTTTAAATTGTTTTGTTGCAACTATAAATCACCATAATCAGTGCAATCACTCAGCTCTGACATCCATTAGCCGCTTGGTTACAGCAAATTAACAAAGAAGAGAGAAAGTGATTCATTATCTCATTCCTGTTAATGACTATCAGATGCATTGCCTAATTAGGGGATGGCCATTGCAGTGGGGAGAAGGTCATATGCTTTGCCACAAATCTTTTTTGCTTGGAATTTAAGCCTTCCACAATGGTGCATGTGTTGAATACATATCAATAATATATTGATATCTAAATCTATTTTTGAGGACTTCTTTGGGTACCATGAAAGCCACCTCCCCCTTACTCCTATGCTAGGAATATGTTGATGAAGGAAACAGAAAACCTACTGCAAGATGAATTATATTGCTATAGCAAAAGAACATTTTATTCCTCTCCCCCCAAAAGAAAGGAAAAGTGTTATAATTCTAGGGAAGCACATATTATTAAGACGTTAAAAATGTTGTGGAAATGTTGAAAGTGTTGATGCAGTGATTGTTAGCCTTGGAATATTTTTATTTTCCTTAACAGAGCTGTGATGTAACTTATACCATACATCACTAAGATGTCACAGGCACTACCCAATAGCTAAATGCAGCAAGAAAATGTTGAGTGCAGAAAACGCTAAGGGAGGGGATTAATATGCTCCACATCAGTTGATGAGTTTTATAATTAAATAATACCATCAAGATTGGGTTGTAGTGTGACATATAAACCAACATCTTGTCTGTTTAATAGTTCATTAATTCCTCCAAATGTTAGAGTGGATTTGATAACACACAGGAGAGGAGAGAGGAATGCCATTCTTCCAACAGTGTAATTTTGTCAGATGGGTTTTCACCCATAGATTCTGATTTCTGTGTATCCTTTTGGGGGCAGGATCCTGCTTCTAAGGAGCGTAAGATAGATATATTTTTTCCCTGTTGAGAGTATATTTTGGCCTTTGAATGGCATGTTAAGGTCAAAACTGAAAAAAATAAACAGAGCTGGGACACACTACTTCCCTAATGGACAAGACCAGAGGGAAAATGAAAAATATGAAAATGTATTTGGAAGTTGTTAATATTTTTATCGTGATTTAATTAATAATTTCATATTTATTTAAGTATTTATTTACTGAATTGTCTGTGATGCTGCAGTCATAAAATAGGTACACAAGAAAAAAGTATAAAAGCTCTATAGGGAATTTATAAAACCTTCATTATACTGTAAGAATAATAATTAAAAGCTACAATTTATCTAAAAAGTGACTCAAAGCAAATTCCTATGATAGGGGCATTTAATGACTGATTTTTAAAAGGGGGGCCTATGACAATTTGCTAAGGCCAACTCACCATGACTAATAATGAATTATTATTAATAATAATAATTAATAATAATTCCTACAGAGGAATTATTGAGTCTATCATCTGCACCTCCATAACTGTCTGGTTTGGTTCTGCAACCCAACAAGACAGAT
>JANHFT010005122.1:26973-45502 GCA_032467955.1 Pseudoxenodon macrops | reverse complement strand
GGGGAAGGGACTGGTTCGGGGGCGTGGCCAGCCAGTCAGCTTACCGGTACTGCGAACCAGGCCACATGTCCGGTAACAGTTCTACCGGACTGGACCGAGCCGGGAGCATTTCACCCCTGAGGTGACCCTATACCATTTCAGATAAATGGTTGTCTAGTCTCTTTTGAAAGCCTCCAGTGATGGAGCACCCACAACTTCCGAAGGCAAGCTGTTCCATTGATTGATTGCTCTCATCGTTAGGGAATTTCTTAGTTCAAGGTTGCTTCTCTCCTTGGTTAGTTTCCATCCATTGTTTCTTGTCTTGCCTTTTGGTGCTTTGGAAAATAGTTTAACATCTTTCTAGGAGCCCCTCAAATATTGGTACAGTGCTTTCATGTCACCCCTAGTCCTTCTTTTCATTAAACTAGACATACCCAATTCCTGTAACCGTTCTTACATTTTAGCCTCCAGCCCCTGAATCATTTTTGTTGCTCTTTCTTCTCTGCACTCATGATGGTGAGTTATGACGATGACATTATCCCTTAGTAAGTTCAAGGGATAACGTCATCATCATCAAATTATGATGCTGAAGTTATCTCTTCAGTTCTGTCTGACTCTTGATGATTTTGTGGGCCAACTCTCTCCATATCTTCCAAACTTGCACTACTTTGAGTTGCTCCGGTTTATGTCAACTTCGATGGTGTCCAGCCACCGTGTTCTTTGGCAGCCTGGTTTCGTTTTATCACTAACTGTTCCAAACCAATTGCTTTCTCCGGTGAATTCCCCAAAGAAAGTGAAATGCAGGTTTGTGATTTTGAATGGATCAAATAAATGTCACAATCCAAGCACCATGTCTGGTCTCTGTCTTGGAGCTCAATTGATATTTAAAGATATGTTGACTGAATTGAAGATGATGATCTTGAATGGGTTTAGCCATTTCCTTCTTCTTTCACTGTCCAAATGACATTCCCATCTCTAGAGCTCCATACTAGTGGGTGGGAGGCCTTCAGTTGGCCATCTTAACTTAACCCTGTTTTGTTGTTCTTAAAATTAGGTTCCTACCACAATGGAGCTGTTCTGCTGTTACGGGCCAGTGATTCCTCAAGGCTATGGGGCTTGCTACAACCCACAGTCCCAGCATATCTTATTCTGTATTTCAAGCTTCAAAAACTGTCGAGAGACTTCTTCCAACCAATTTGTCAAAGCCATAAGTGAAAGTCTAATGGACTTGAAAGAGCTCTGTAGCGAATCCAGCTTGACCTCGACAAGCCGGCAGGCTAAACTGGACGGATGTCCTCCAGTTGCCAAACCCTAATTCCATGTGTCTTTTCCTTCCTCCTCACTACAAAATGTTCTTAATGTAGAGTGATGTTTCTGTGAAAATGCCAGCTATTTATTGGAGGCAGGAGAACTTTATTTTTCTTTAAGCGAGTATTCCTATCCCTATTTATCATGACGGGAGCTTAAATTATCGAGAAAGCTGACATTTCAGTGCTGCACAGAGCAAATGTGTGAATAATGTTTGACCCAAAGAATGAAATTACATGCAATTCATCTCAATGTGAAATAAGCAGTTAATGCTAGCATTTTAGAAATAGCTGCTGTGAATGTGCAATATATCCCATGCGTGAGAGTTCCAACTCTCTATAATTTATTCATTTATGAAATATATAAACCGCTTCAGTCTAAGCAGGATACAAAGAGCTACAGTGACTAAGCCAATGCAAACAATTAAATAAAAAAATACAGCAGGACCTAAGAAATTATATTGTGCTAACAATATTAATTAAAAATATTCCCAATTTCAAGAGCCAGGTTCCTAGAAAGAGATGATTATTCCTTGTTTTAAGGATGGATATAGGAATTATCTTTCACAAGAGCACAGTCAAATCTTCTGGAGAAGATTGGGTTAGAAGCCAATGAAGATTGGAAGGTATTTTCCTTCTCTTCAATATCTAAAGGCCATTTTGAATCCTGAATTAATTAATTAATACTGTCTACCTAAAAAGTAAGCTAGACTAAGAAGCTGATGCCATATCAGTCAGGACTACCTTCATTGCTATGGCTATAACAACAGAATATTGCAAGGCTCCTCCACCACTTTCTCTTCCTCTGAACTTGAGATGTTTTCTCAGATTATTCTCTTAGCCCAGGCTCAGGCCCCACTGATCATTGCCTTAGTATTTAGCTATTCCTCCTGTCCTTCAGCCCCATTCCTGATGCCCTCTACAATTACCAGCTCAAATGCTTCACCTGTTATTGTACCTGTATCATATTCTCTTCAGGTAAGTTGTAATAAGTGTTGCATGTTTTAATTGTTTCGTTAGAAAAAAAATGTTAGGTGTATGTGGCTCAGGGTTGAATTGTTGAATTCCTAGTGTTCATTGAGCTTGTCTTCTTACGCTTCATTACCAGAGTAGGGATCATCACCAGGGCACAATGGAGCAGCACAAGAAAAAGATGTCAAAACTTTAGCTAACCCACAAGGATTGTGGTTTCAACTCCAGCTACTGTAAGAGATCCAAGTGTTATCATCGGGCTGTTCCAGAATGGCCTGTGAGACAGCCTAAGGAGATTCTGCTAGGCAGATGGGGATTTTATGTGCCAGGACAATGGTATTTCTTGGAAGGATCAGAGATTAACAGATGTTGAAGGTCTCCTTTGTAGTTCAATACTTGACACCTCCAGCAAGGACTAGGGGAGATGTCTTTCTGATAATCCAGTCTGTCAGTGTGAACCGTACTGAAATAATTACATTATTATTAATTACATTAATGTCCTGGCTTTTAGTAAGGCGGACTGCCCAACTTACTACTCTTCAAATTCCTAGCTCTTGGAACTGCAGTCATAGAATGATGGAATCAGATATTCTTATTTCTGATTCCAATCCTAGCTGTCAGAGAATCAAGAAGGACATGTAGAGTTATATCAAGAGTAGTTTATTGTTGTTCTTTTACAGACAGAATCTTGCCAGATTAAAGCAATTATCTGCATATCTGCAGATATACAGTCTGTGAATTGAAAGGGAGGAACCATTTTAGCCTCTTCCTGCCTACCAGACATTCTAAGCTCTGCTGTTTCTTTGCCCGCTGAGAAGGAACCCCTCCTTCCTGTGACTCTAGACTATGTTCCTTCACACTAGCCCATTCCTCAATTTAAAACAGACATCCTCTGTTTCAAAATATCCCACAAAAGGAATCCAATATCCTACTTGGGTCATTGGTTCCACACTGTCAACTTGTTTTCCTGTTAGGGTTATTTACCCCTAACCTTCAATCAGAATCTGCCATCCTGCAATTTTTCTCCAGTAATCTTGCAGTCTGGAAAGCACCCTTTTGGCTCTCCTTTTCAAGTCTTTTGAGATGGCCACCATTTCACCGATCAGCCTTCTCAAGATTAAAGGTGCTCATCTCCTACCATCTTTGTTCATAGGACTATTTTTAGACTCTTCCTTCTTCTGGTTGCCTCTGTCTAAATCAAATCCACTTCTTAAAATGTAGTGCCCATAAATGGAAACAACATTTGTGGCAGGATATGTCCAAAGCTAACTCAACATACCAGAAAAATGTCAGGTTAAAAAAGAATAACATAAGTCATCTATGTCTTCTTGGCTGTATCTGTTTACATATACATTAGTTGTTTTTTTCCTGAATGGCTGTTCCTTTCTTCTCTCCACCATTAGACCCATCTGTCTAGAAATTCTTCTGAGAAATGGGTGGTCTGTTATCTGGTTTGCATGAAATGGTTAATGCAGTGAAACAATTCAATCTTTGTCCTGCATAATATAAGGCCTTTTCTTGAATCTTTCCCAGCAACTCAAGTTAATTCCTAAAAATAAATGAAGCCGCAGATAAATGCTCTGTACTCATAGATTCCAGAAATAAGCATGCTTTCAGATTAAAACTGGGTGTTAACGAGAAGATCAGATTCAGGAATATTTTGAGAAATTTGACAAAGTATCAGCTGAAGTCCTGTTTCAGTCCAGTATACTGGATAAAGCAACATCTCTTGGACAAAATGCTTGTTCATGCATTGTTAAGCAAAACTTACCCAATTTATATTCTGGGCACCCTTCCATCAAACTGTCCTATTATGTGATAACACTATTTTTCTCTTATGTGCATGCTTCGTGGTTGCTTTTGAGTTTCAGGAAAGTTTCCATGTCAGTTAAAGTGAGTTGTAGCCAAACAAGAGAATGCAATTTTACTTTGCAACTTAGTAAAGTATGTATCATGGCTATCTATGCAAATGTAATGGGAAATGTAAAAAAGGGATTGGTTGTAGACTTGCAGGATGTGTGCCCTGAAGGTTTGTTGGAAATGATGAAGTCAAAAATATTGATTTATTAAAGGTTAACAATCAGATCCCTTGGTTTCTAAGGAACATGGTCTTCTTACCTTACTTTATCTGGACTGCAGGTTCCAACCAAAGAAAAATGGGATCTTTGCAGTTGAAGGTTTGATTTCCAAAGGAAGCTAATTACCAAATTCTCCATCCCTAGCAGGTTGGTGGTGACACAATATAGACAGAACAGCAGCACAGTAAGCAATTCTAGCTTTCCATCAACAAAATTCCACCCACCCAACTAAGTGATTTTGGACTAGTCTTTAAGCCCACTGAACATGTCCCATTGGCACGCCCAGGAGTTTTGCCCAAAGCCAAAGCAGAAAGACAAAATACCCCCCCCCCAAAAAAAAGGACATCTGAAGGAGCTTTGATGGATACACCAGCAAAGCCCCAGTTGGGTATCTTGGTAGGTTGGGTTGTGGAAGCATCAAAACAGTCAGTGAATGTTACTCTTCCCGGTTTTCACAGCTGCAATTTCTTTTCATTTATAAAAATGTTTACATACGGTATTTATGCAATATATATTGAACGCACACTTTAACCAAGCACTTTATTGGTGTCTATAAGTTTTCTGATTTTTGTTTTCTTCCTCCCAGTGGGGAATTTATAGAGTGAAGTATGTGAGCAATGGTTATTTTTCCCCCCTGCGTTGCAATCCAGCTCTTTTTATCCCAAAACTATTTTTTTATGCTGAAAAAAAGGAGACAGGTTAACTGCATTCATGAGTCAATTTCCCATCTGGTTTGATCCAATAGAAAAGTAACATTTTGGGCAGGTTAAGTATATGAATTGGCAGACAGGAGAGGAATTGTTTAATTTTTTTAAAGAGAGTATCTGGGCTAAAAAAAGAGAGATGATCTTTACATGAAAGAAAAGAGTTGTTTTTGATCCTCTTATGGCTACTTATGGATTTAGGCAGGTTAGCTATAAGAACTGTATTCAGGTGAGATGATAGAATTATGATGTAGCAACAAAGTTGATAATATATTCCAACTTTTTATACTGTGTGCTACATTAAAGTCAATATTTTAGTAATGTTTTATTTTTATAAGATAGTATTGAACAATGCGAAATCTATATGTGTATTTCGATAGCCTCTGTGGTTAGTATGAGCTACAGATTGTGAGTTCGCAGGTATCAAATTGTTCCCATTGTCAGTTTTGAAGTTCATGGCACATTGTATACACTAAGAATTTAGAGTCCATTGATTGTTGATTGCAAAGTAGTGAATAAAAAGCATATTTAAAAAAAACAATGGTGGTAGATTTTATTCTGAACCAAGTGTGTGTTTTAGCCTCTCTTGTTCAAGTTTGTCTCAAGTCAACTGGACACTGATCTTGCAGGGGAGGGAGGTGGATCTATTTATATGGTTGAAAGAGTTAACCTCCAACTGGATGGCACATAATCAATCAATCAATCATTTCCACCAAAGAGAGCAATCTGTGACCTGCACACTAGCTCTCTATGTACCTCATTCATACCTACCGTAATATGGACTAATATTTAATTTATTTATTTATTGAACTTGTATGTCATCTTTCTCACCAGAGGTGATTTTAGGCTGTCTAGAATGCACCTAGATCAGTGATGGCTAACCTTTCTTTCTTCGGGTGCCAAAAAAGTGCACATGCGCGCAATAGTGTGTGTGTGTGTGCGTGCCGCCCCCTAATGCAATGCTGCCCTGCAGCCGCCCCCCCCCCATGCATGCATGGGTGACACACACACACACGGCCCATTTTGATGCTAGCTGTCCTCCCTGAAGCCTCCTGGGACCAAAAACGGGCAGGGGGACACGCCCCATTTTTGCTCCTGCGAGGCTTCAGGGAGGCTTGCTAGCATCGGGAATCCCCGATCTCCTCAATTTCTTTCCCCAGTGTGCACTAGTTTCCTCCCGGATTCCTTCCTCCCCTGCCTTCTCCAATCTCCCCAATTCCTTTCCCCAGTGGAAAAAACCGCTGGCCAGCTGGAGGCGCACGTGCATGCGCAGTGGAGCTAGGCTGGCGTGATGGCTGGCATGCCTGCAGAGAGGGCTCTGCGTGCCCCCTGTGACACGCGTGCCATAGGTTCACCATCACGGACCTAGGAAATAATAGGAAATTTAAATTTCAAATAGGAATTCACAATTCAGTTAAAATAAAACTGACCCATGTGGAGAGCGAAGGAGCTAAGTGCATAGGGAGAAGAAGGGTGTGGGGGGGGGGCAGTTTCTCCACTCCATCAGCCACTTCCAAAGTGCCTCACCCCCCCCCTTGGGGTTGCAGTCTAATTGGCAAGGCCTTTCAGAAGACCAAAAGGGCAGGTGAAGATCTCACCTGGGGGGGTGCAGGATAATCCAGAGGGCAGAACCCACAGGAGGAAAGACCAGAAATGGATTGCAGGTTCAACAACAAAGTGACTGGTTTCTTTTTTTTTAATTAATGGAATCCCTTCTTCCCCAAAATAAGATTGGCTATGGAAGCAAAGAGATTCTGCAAGACCAATGCTTCCCTTTTCATCCTCAAGTCCTTCACATTTGGTTAACTTGCCACTAAATTTCATATTGAATCTGTGGAGCCAGTGACAGATGCAAGTTACTTCCTTCCAGATGTCTCACAATGCTGGAGTAGAAGAACAAATAAAATGTCCCTCTCTTCCCCAATTCCAACCTCCCTTCTCAGCTATGGTCCTTTAGTGAATCTGGGGAGAGAATGGTGGTCCCAGTCCTGGGATATTTGCCTAACCTTTATCAGTCTTGGCAGCCAATATTAACATAAGCCTTAAGGGACTGGAGAGAGCCTCTCTCTTGCAGTTGAAGAGGAACCATAAGATCCCCAGAGGAAATTAGCCTGTGATAAGATGGGCAGCCAATAAATCTGATAAATAAAAAAAATTGTAGAGTCTTTGAAGCTTCAGGGGAAAGGACCCACCTTATTGTGGTTCACTACAATGCTGAGCTATAGTTCAGAGAATAGACTGGTTGAATTCACACCAGGCTCTAATCTAAAAGCCAAATTATGGTATGGAACGGAGCTGTTTTTAGCACCCGCATCATTAGGAAAATGACTGTAGTTGCAGCGCATGATAAAAGTCTACACACCTTCACCAAGTCATCAAAATCCCACCAATGTGCCAGTTTGAAGTTCTGCAGAATCTCTCTCTCTCTTTCTCTCTCTCTCTAAATGAAGTGGCAGCATTTTTTCCCTTTGTGACACTGCGTCCCTAAGGAAACGACAAGCTTTGCCATGGCTACTATGGGTGATGTCAAAGCCACCAGAGAAGAACGCGTTTCAGCTCCACTCTCAGTTTGCTTCCTCATTCCTCAGGAGTCTTCTTATAGCTGGCCCAGCAATGCCAAAGAATGCTCTGGTGACCCTCAGATATGGGCCTTATCGAAGCTGCGGGGTGGTGGAGCACAGGACTTTTCGCCTGGAGGGCATGCAAGGTGCGTGACACCTACTTGCTTCTTGCTGAGAGAAGGACGGTGTATGGAGATTCTCAGTCATCCAGGTCATGGTTGTTATGTATTGAATATATATGTAGTTGTGTTAAGCCCTGCTAAAGTGAAGCTAACCTTTAGATGACCCTAACTGTTAACTCCAACTGTTTTGGAGGGAAACTGAGAACATTCATGTTTGGGCGGGCTTTTTCAAGGATTGTGATTGGCTAAGGCCCTGTGGGCCCAGAGTATAAATTACAGGGATTTTCCTGCAGTTCCTCAGTTCCAGTTTTCAGTCAATAAATGTTGTTGTATCTATTATGGTCTGTTTCTTGCCTGCTGAAGCCCACTACACAATATTGGTTGTCCCAAAGCTACTTGGACTTCCTTTGTTTTTCCTTGAAGACATTTTGCTTCTCATCCAAGAAGCTTCATCAGTAATAGCAGAATAGTGGGGCGGGCAGTCAAGGAGGCTGGAGATGGAAGAATTGGTTCTGACAGGTTGGAAGAAGGGGAATAAGAAGTCAATGCCTGGAGGGAAGAGTTCTGCATGGAAGCTGTCTTTGCGGGTGGAATAGGCAGGCCACAGGTGGCCTCCAACCCCACCCTTCAATGTACAGTTCTCCATCATCATTTTGAGTTCTGCTACTGAAATGTAACAAAATCGCTGGGTTTTAGCTGCATGACGTTTGCCCATTTTGTGATGTTTGAGGTACTTTTCAAACCGCCTTCATCCGTGCCGTCTCCCCAAAAAGAACAAAAATGGGCTGACAGATTTCATCTCTGTCCCACCACAGATGACCTCCTGTGGGCCTTCAGAAGCTAAAGAGTGAGCTTCAACTTTCACGCATTGCCCAGTCCAAGCTGAATAAATCATCCAACTAATAAATCTACCCTTTCCATAGACATCTGAAAATGGCCAACCTATGGGTGAATTCTCAGGTCTTGGCTTCTATACTAACCTGGCATTGGTTAACTATGCCAATTTCTGTTTCAAATAAGTGAATGAAAATTCACCTAAGTTAAAGGACTTCTAGTTCTTTACTTGCTTCCTTCTTTCACTGGATGGAAATAAATGGATGGAAACTAACCAAGGAGAGAAACAACTTAGGACTAAGGAGAAATTTCTTGACAGTGAGAACAATTAACCAGTGGGAACAAATTGCCTCCAGAAACTGTAGGTGCTCCATCACTAGAGGATTTTAGGAAGAGACTGAACAGCCACTTGTCTGAAATAGTATAGGGTCTCCTGGTCAAGCAGGGGAGTGGGCTAGAAGACCTCCAAGGTCCCTTCCATCTGTTATTCTGTTATGTTCTATGTTTTTCCAACATTTGTTTTCCTACTGAGAGAAATGCTTTCCCCTGAACTGAAGGAAGTACTAAACCCAATAAATTAAGAAAGGAATGTGCATGGAACTCTTTTCTCTTCTGATGGAAAACAACTGTGGTAGGGGTTTTATTATTGTTACTAAAGTTTTCACTTACTTTTGGGGGAGACTTTATACTGTTTTCTGCTCTCTGTTCTGTTTGATAAGAAGATAAACACTTCAGAAACGCTTACAATTTTTTGCTGTCTGTGAGAACAAGAAAGTCATTTTATTTCTGAACTACAAACCATCTGAGCATCTTGCATGTCATTGTGATGTGCTTTGTGAATGCTTTGAATACTGAACAGAAGGCAGTTATTATCAACACAAAGATATGCAAATATATATTTGTATCTTCCACAAAACACCTATGTCAAACAATGCATGGGGCACCCTAGGTGAAAATCCCCAAACAAACATGCATTCAAGAGATCTTATTTACTGGGTTCAACAAGAGTTAGCCCTAGGTGAGTGGTTTTAACCAAAAAGGTGTTGCTAGCAAAGAAACCAATTATTCTGCGGGGTCACAAGAGGAAAGTTCATTTTAACAGCTCTTTTCATACAGCCTACCGGTACTTCAACCTACTTGACTGAACTTATAAAGCTAAGCAGGGTTGAAACTAGTTAAAACATAGAAGGAAAATCAACATAAATTACCGACATTGTAGACTGAGATTGGGAAATTTTCCAGAAATTAATGTAAAAGATATAAATGCTTCCATGTCATTATCAAGGAAGCTACATGGATGACATGTAGAAGACCTCTGAGGTCCTGTGATTCTATGTTCTAAGTCATTTTTGACTTGATTCAAAGACTTCATTTTCTAATCCTTCTTGCTGATGCACGTTGAAAACAAATTGCCTATTATGCCAAAGACCATGGATCTTGTTCACCTTTTTATATTATAACCCTTCAAAGCCAAAGCCAACACTTACCACCCATTTCCTCACTTCACTTATAAAGAAAAATCCAAGCCTTTTCTTATAAGAACCATATTTTTTACACAATTTGTATCTGCTTAGTTTTATTCCCAAGGAACCCAAAACACGAATAGGAATAGAAAAAGGAAAAGGAGTAAGAATAGGAATAGAATAGGACAGGAATAGAATAGAATAGAATAGAATAGAATAGAATAGAATAGAATAGAATAGGGGATAGGATGGGACAGGAATGGAATGGAATGGAATGGAATGGAATGGGATGGGATGGAATGGAATGGGATGGAATGGGATGGGATGGGATGGGATAGGATAGGATAGGGTAGGTAGGATAGGACAGGACAAGACAGGAATTGGAATCGAATAGAACAAAACAGGAATTGGAATAGAATAGAATATAGAATAGAGCAGAGTAGAGTAGAGTAGAGTGGGATGGGACGGAACAGAACAGAACAGAACAGAACAGAACAGAACAGAACAGAACAGAACAAAACAAAACAAAACAAAACAAAACAGGAATTGGAATCGAATAGAACAAAACAGGAATTGGAATCGAATTGAATAGGATGGGACGGGATGGGATGGGAACCAGAACCAGAACAGAATAGGAAGGGACCAGGGGTGAGTTCTACTTACCTTCCCTACCAGTTCGGAGTTGCGCTAGAAGTGCTCATGCACGCACGCTTGTCACTTCTGGGTGAAAACCCTCTGCACATACACAGGCGAGTTTTTCAGGCGAGTTTTGGCCGGAGGACCGGCTGTCGCTGCTGGTTTGGCGAGTGGGTGGAAATTCCCGCTACCGGTTCTAGCGAACCAGTCTGAATCGGCAGGAACCTACCTCTGGAAGGAACCTTGGAGGTCTTGTAGTCCAACCCCCTCCTTCGGCAGGAAACCCTGCACCCTTTCAGACAAATGGTTGTCCAATCTCTTCTTAAAAACTTCCAGTGTTGGAGAATTCACTACTTCTAGAGGCAAGTCGTTCCACTGATTAATTGTTGCAACTGTCAGGAAATTCTTCCTTAGTCCTAGGTTGCTTCTTTCCTTGGTTAGTTTCCACCCATTGCTTCTTGTCCTGCCCTCAGGTGCTTTGGAGAATGGCTTGACTCCCTCTTCTTTGTGGCAACCCCTGAGATATTGGAAGACTGCTATCATGTCTCCCCTAGTCCTTCTTCTAATTAAACTAGACATGCCCAGTTCCTGCAACCGTTCTTCATATGTTTTAGCCTCCAGTCCCCTAATCATCTTCATTGGTCTTCTCTGCACTCTTTTCTAGAGTCTCCACATCTTTTTTACATCGTGGCGACCAAAACTGAATGCAGTATTCCAAATGTGGCCTTACCAAGGCATTATAAAGTGGCATTAACACTTCACGTGATCTTGATTCTTGATCTAGATTACTAATAGTCCAGAATCAGTGGTGTGAAAGATGACAACCCTACACAAAAACACAGCTTTTAGAAACACTCAGCTTTCAATTGTATTGATTTCTTCTACCATCCAAGAGAGCCAGTCACAAATAATTTATTATGTTTATTCTTTTTAAATAATTTTTCTTTATTTTTACGAATATTAGTAATATCCTTTAATTATATTCTCCAGGGATTTATAGGAAGAACGAGGAATTAAAATGTCAAGTTTTGCATAAAGGGTGACTAACTAGAGGAAGTAGATGAAACTGTGTCATTTGATAGAATAGGACAAGGAAGAAATTTTAGTGGGCTAATGTGGATAGAAGGGATGTGGGTGGACTGCAGCCTTTCATGAGCAACAAATGTTTTGCCAAAAGAAGTAAAAACGGTTGTGAATAAGAGTCCCCTTCTGTCCATTATACAGAAAATTGAGTATGAAACATAAAACGGAGGTGGGGATGCGATAAATAGAAAGTACATGGAGAAAAACAAGAATTGATCATAAAATATAGGTGATGAATGAAGGTGGGTTGAATACATAAGTAACCGGTATGAAAGCAGTAGGTTGAAGTATTTGGGGTGGGGGGATAGTCAGACAGGAAGGACAAATGAAGATGGGATTGTATAGCAATTACATAAATCAGGGGTGGGGAACGGTAGCCCTCTTATGATGTATGGACTTCAACTCCCAGAATTCCTGAGCTAGGAATTCTGGGAGTTGAAGTTCACATGTCATAAGAAGGCCATCGTTCCGCACCCCTGGCATAAAGGGAAAATTAATGGGTTGAGAGAAAGAGGGGAAAAAAACAAGGAAATCTTGGCTGGATGGAATTAATGAAATCCTCAAAAATAATGAGGTGAGAAGCTTAAAAGAACAATATTACCAAGATATGAAAAACTGGATTGACAAGCTAGAGGCAAGGAGGCTTGCAAAAATGGAAAAACACTGGACGTATGGAGAGGTTTAGACAGGGGTGGGTTCTACCTACTTTTCCTACCGGTTTGGGTTGCGATGGAAGTGCGCATTTTGCTCATCCCGTCACATCCAGGTATTGCCTTGAAAATAACCCTCTGTGTATGTGCAGGAGGCTTTGCGCATGCACAGAAGGTTATTTTCAAGGCAATTTCCACCGGGAGGACGGATTTTCAGCTGGAGGACCGGTTCGGGGGGGGGGTATCCAGCCAGCTGTAGCTGCCGGTTCGGCGAATGGGGGGGGGAAATTCCCGCTACCGGTTCTAGCGAATTGGTCGGAACCAGCAGGAACCCGCCTCGGGGTTTAGGGTGGTGTTTCTCAACTTCAGCAGATTTAAGATGTGTGGACTCAAGCTCCCAGAATTCCCCAGTTCATAGATCTTAAAATTGCTGAGGTTGAGAAATGCTGATATAGGCAGCGGTGGGTTCTAACCTACCTCGCCAGCGGTTCGCTGCCTCTTACGCCGCGTGTGCGCGCATGCATCGCAGTAGAAAAAGGCCCCGAAAAATTCCCCCCCCAAAAAAGGCCGAAAACGAGATGGCGACGCATGCGCAGTGCTGGAAACTCAGCTTTTGCACATGCGCATAAGAAAAAAAATCCGGAATTTTTTTTTTTACCGCAAAAAGAAATTAAAAAAAAAGATGGCGGCGCCCACGGAGTATCAGAACCGGCTCCGTGACGTCACTAGAGGCCTAATACCTACTCGGTAGAACCAGTCCGAAACGGTAGGAACCCACCTCTGGATAGAGGGAATAGTATTGGTGTGAAGTAGTAGGTTTCTTCTTCTCTCCTGCCTTTCTAGGCACTTCTTGACATTTAACCATTGTAGAGCCTGCACATTACAGTCAAAAGTCTGTAATGAGGCTAAAAGTTCAGTCAAATGATTGATCCAATATTGTGACCTTTTATGGCAGTTGTTAAAGCAAATCAGTGTGGTTATTAAGCATATCCTCAGTCATTAAGCGAACCAATGGTTTGTTATGGGTTCAGCTTTGCCAAATAACAGAAATAAGTGCCAGTTTTCAGCAAAACTGTTGTAAAATGCATGACTGTAGAATGGTGCAAATAGTTGTAAATATTTCTGTGTTGCCACACCCCTAAAATTCTGTCACGTTACTGCAGAGGAGGCCATCGTAGCTTCAAATCTGGGCCATAAGTCTCTTTTTTCAGGTTGGTAGTATAAGTTTGAACAGTCGCCAAGCAACTGTTAAGGACCACCTGTATTTTATTTGCCTTATAAATTCTGACTCCTTGCCTATGCTTTGCATAAGCCTGCTTACCCTAAATGGGAAAAACGTGATTAAGTACAATACATATGAAAGCCACCACAGCATAAAAGCAGTCCATACAATTCCAGTTGTAACAGAATAACAGAGTTGGAAGGGACCTTGGAGGTCTTCTAGTCCAACCCCCTGCTCAAGCAGGAGACCCTCAACCATTCTGGACAAATGGATCTCCAGTCTCTTCTTAAAAACCTCCAGTGTTGCAGCATCCACAACTTCTGAAGGCCAGCCATTCCACTGATCGTTTTCACTGTCATGAAATTTCTTCTTAGTTTAATGATCTTTTAACTTAAATGATCTCCCACCAGTTACTTCTTGTCCTGTTCTCCAGTGCTTTGGAGAATAGGTTGACTCTGTCTTCTTTGTGGCAGCTCTTTAGACACTGAAAGACTGCTATCCAGAGGTGGGCTGCTGCCAGTTTGCACTGGTTTGGGCAAAAACCGGTAGTTAAGATTCTACACAGTTCAGTGAACTGGCAAATTCTACAACTGGCTGGCCCTGCCCCCACTCGCTTTTTTGGCCTGTTTTCTGGGCCGTTTTCAGACTATTTTCCAGGCCAAAAACACCCTGAAAATGGCCCCAAAACAAATAGAAAAACGAGCGGGGCCAACCAGTGGTGGGATTAGCCGTAACCTACCTCTGCCTTTGACGTGAGTGGCCAGGAGGTGAGGCTGGATGTGGTGACTGACATCACCCACCCAGTCACATGACCAACTGGCCACGCCTACCCAGCCAGAGAATCGGTTGTTAAGTTATTCAAGTCCCATCACTGCTGCTATCATGTCACCCCTAGTCCTTCTTTTCATTAAACAAGACATACCCAATTCCTGCAATTGTTCTTCATAGGTTTTAGCCTCCGGTACCCTAATCATGTGTTAAATATGTCTATCTTCAGCCAAAAAAGGCAATACTGTAAAGCTGATTGCGAATTACTTTGGAAATTATTTTTTTACACTCCCCCTCCCACCCGAGAACACACTCTTTGATAGCCACTTTTTTTCATTTCGTGTACCAGCAAGAGTCCCTCAACTGAAGATTTTAAAGGGTAGATGCGAATCACTCACACGCGTATCAAACCATCCTGCTTTTAAATTGCATCTAAGGCATCTTTTCGGTATTACTTCATAGGGATCGTTGCTTTTCGTACTCTTTCAGAAGCAATTTCAGACTTTTCAGAAGTACGATATGTCCATTCTCAATCAATGTGGCTTGATGAAAAGTATATTAGAGGTGACTATAAGGCAGTGAAAGGCATTGATTCTGACTGTATAGTTATTTATGAGTTGTCAGGAGATGAGATTATTTTTCCCCCTTCCCCTTAATTTTGTCGCTTAATTTTGTGGCAAGACCGGTGGGCTTGAATTTCAATGAAAGAGAAAGCCCTCAACTATTGCCCCTGGTCAATTGTGTCCTGTCTGATTTCTAAGTTTTTAAGACCAGGTATACTTAGGACAAGTGCCCCTTTCATGAATATAATTATTTCACAATTGAGATTATTATCAAAAAGAGAGAAAGTCAATTGAAACCCAATTTACTGTCACATTTCTGAATTGGAGCTACAGCAGATATAACAAAGCAGGTGTGTCTAACGTTGACAACTTTAAGGCTTGTGGTCTTCAATTACCAGAATTCCCTAACCAGACATGCTGGCTGGAGAATTCTGGGAGTTGAAATCTACAAGTCTTAAATTTGCCAAGATAGGAAACCGCCATAGTAAAGGAAAGTGAGCAGGGACCTCTGCCTTGCTTTTTTTTTCACTGTTTCCTAATTTTCTCATCTTCTGTGACCCACTTCACTATTCTAATTTTGTAGGAAATTACTTTGAAATTATGTAAATGGAAGTAATCACCTTTCACATTTACTTAAATTTGTTTTTCTTCCAATATCTGTTGTCTTTCCATCAAAACATGAACGTATCCCACAGCTATGATTTGTCCTCTTGGAATATCTGGTTACATATTTGACAAGGACTTTCTTCAGACTGGTTGAGGTTGACGTGAGGACATTGTGGGTGCTTTTCCCTGAGGTAGGAAGATGCGGTTGCTTCTATAAGTGAGCAAGTTTGATCTAGTGCAAGGATATCAAACTCAAGGCCCGGGGGCCGGATCTGGCCCATGAGGTGCTTAGATCTGACCCGTGGGGCTGCCTTGAAAACAGCAAAGGACTGACCCGCAGTGCCTCTGCCAGTGAAAATGAAGCTTGAGAGGGCTGTCCTCCTGAGCTCTGTTTTTGCTGGCAGAGGGTTGCAGGAGGCTGTTGCAGCTGAAAATGGAGCTTGGGAGCCTATTTTCTCTGGCAAAGTGCTTGGGCCACCAGAGGCACGCCCGACACAAGTGACATCAAGCTGGCCACGCCCATACCAGCCATGCCCACTCTGCCCCTCCTGAGGTCAAACACAACCCTGATGCGGCCCTCAATGAAATCGAGTTTGATAGTAGTTAAGGCACCAGGCTAGAAAGCAAGGGACCATGAGTTCAAGTTCTGCCTTAGTTCTGCATGAAAGCCAGTTGGATGATCTTGGTCCAGTCACTCTCAGTTCAATGGGCCTCATAGGGTTGTTGTTGTGGGTAAAATAGGAGGAGGAAGGAGGAGGAGATGTGTGATTGTCACCTTGTAAAAATAATAAAGGCAGGATATAACTAAATAAAAATCTTAAATCAGTGGGACCTTGACTAGTAATAGTGAAAAGCCTCTCTATCTACCCTAAAAGAGGAAGAAGATGTACATTAAATAATTCCGAATAAATCTTTGTTCCTGATTCTACATTCACAAACCAATTAGAATGCTCACATTTCACCTAGCTTTATCATAATCTGTGAGACAGATTGAGTGAAGAGTGATTGGCCTAGATTTTAGAAACATGCTGGCTGGGGAATTCTGGGAGTTGAAGTCCATCACCTTAAAAGTTCTCAAGAATGAGAAACACTATCCTAGAGTTAGCCAGTGAGTCCCTGACTGAGTGGTGATGACCCAGGATTTTCTTGGTCCAAGTCCTGGTCCACATCTTAAACCAGGGGTGTCAAACTCAAGCCCGGGGGGGCGGATCTGGCCTGTGGAGTGCTTAGATCTAGCCCGCGAGGCTGCCCTGGAAATGGTGAAGGACCGGCCTACGGTGCTTCTGCCGGTGACAACAGGCTGTCAAGCTCCAGTTTTGGCTACAACGGTCTCCTGCAACCCTCTGCCAGTGAAAACGGAGCTCGGGAGGGCTACGACGATCTTCCCAAGCTTCATTTTCACTGGCAGAAGCTTGCAGGAGGCCATTGCCGGCAAAAATGGAGGTCGACAGACTGTTTTTGCTGCCAGAGTGCTTGGGCCACCACAGGCACTCCTAACACAATTGATGTCGAGCTGGACACCTTGGTGTCCACCTTGGCCACGCCCACCCCGGCCCCCTGAGGCGAAACACCACCCTGATGTGGCCCTCAATGATATTAAGTTTGACACCCCTGTCTTAAACCGTTCCTGAATGGCGTGGCTTTTTAAAGAAGACTCTTGCAGGACAATTCATTCTCACGATAGATACTTTCCCCCCCAAGAGAAGACCCTCTGGGAGGTCAAAAGGAGCCCCTGGGATGTGTGAAAGTGCTATTATGAAATCCAAACTGAAAGCCACTCCGTTGAAGGTTCTTATTCTTGCTTGGTCTGGGATTATTGCCTAGGTGTGAAGGATAGATGGAAGCTTGAAGGGTTTAATTTGGGAGATAGCTTTTAATCCAGTGTCAGTGATTTTTCACTACGATCAAATTTCTCGACCTGGCTTCCTTGACAGCAGCCATTGTGCACTGTATCTCTCTCTCTTATCTCTCTCTGCAGCAGAACTCAGCATCAGTATAGAGACGCCGAGGTACGGACGTCATCCAGAAGAGCCTGCTGAACGTGTCCTGCTTTCTGAGACTGGCTGACCACTCATGGTTAGGGGCTGACCTCCAGCGTTATCGGTCACCTTCGGTGTTTCTTTCAAGTTATCCCTAGCCATTCTGGAGAGGAATGGTTCCTTCTCCTGCGGAGACCCCAACGCTTGGTCATCACGGCAGTCTTTGCCTGCTTCCTTGGGGCACCCTGGCCTCTCCCGGCAGTCAGATCTTCCTCCCAACCTCCTCAGTCATCGTGGATGTGGAGTTCCAAAGGTGGAGGAAATAAGTCCTTCGACGTGCTTCAGGCGAATCTTTCCCGGTTTGGGGGACCCAATGCAAAAGGCTGCCATGTTGAGGCACCAACTCGCTGCAGGGATGATCGCCATGTCTGTCTCCTGAGATGCCAGGCCCTTGGGCAAAATGGAAGCATCCAACACCAAGTCATTCTTCTGGGAGACCTTCCCACCCATGCCTACCTGTCGGGTTTACTGCAGCCCGACCTATCAGGATGGACACCTCTTTGTGGTGGGCGGGTGCAGCCAGCAAGGCCAGCCATTGGACACCTTGGAAATGTTGGACGTGGTTTCCCACAAATGGATGGCGTTACCTTCTATGCCCACCCCACGGGCAGGGGCAGCGGCCGTGATGCTTGGCAAGGAAGTTTTGGTGATTGGCGGGGTTGACGCCACACAGAGATCTCTGGCCTCCGTCGAAGTCTACCACACCGATGAAGGCAGGTGGGAGAAAAAAGAAGACCTGGATCAGTTAAGTGAATCTGGCTTCCCCATTGACTTTGCTTGTCTGAAAATCAAAAAAAGTTGACCCCATGACCCTGGGACACTGTAACTGTCACAAATAATGCCAGTAGCCAAATGTCCCAAAAAATTTTAATCATGTTTTATTTTATTTTTCTCCCCCCATCTCCCCAAACACAGCTTACAACATCAGTTGTCAGAGTACAC
>JANHFT010005121.1:368258-379129 GCA_032467955.1 Pseudoxenodon macrops | reverse complement strand
CACCAAAGACAAATTCCTTGTGTGTCCAATCACACTTGGCCAATAAAGAATTCTATTCTATTCTATTCTATTGTATTTTAGTACAATTCGTTAGATGCCAGCTGCGGGCTCCTAATTTGGGATTATATGTGTGAAGCAGTCCAAGAATTGAATTGGTTTATAATGCTGAACTTGACATCTACAGCAGATGGCAGTGCGGAGTAGCACACAGGCGCTCCCATTTTCAGGGGTTTGTACAGCAGTTGCTTTTTCTCTGTCTTCACCTCAGACTGGTCTGCCTAAAACAGTTTATGGGCAATAAAAATAAAACTGATAAAGCTTTAATTAATTCTATGTCCTGCACAACATTTAGCCCTTTGTTGGTTCAAAATAACAAGCTAGTTACCGGTTTAGTTTCAGGTTTAATGCAGTTTGTTAGAACAATGTGTTGTTAATCTGCTGTTAAGAGTCGTTCAATACTGCTGTATACGCATATATCACACCTCAGTCTGCTTATATTGGGCAGAATATTTAAAATATGGCTTTTATTTAAACTTTTTAAAAATGTAAAACTATGCCAAACTAATATAAACAAAGGAAGGGAAAAAAGGAAGGAGGAAAAGGAAGGAAGGAAGAAAACAAACTGCAAGAAAAGAAAAACAAGCAGAAGAAAAACAAAAAGATACAAAGTAGGTTCCAATATTCTTCACAGCAGTTATAAGTACAATTATATTTTAACCTCTCTATCTAAAGTTAAATCATGATACTCTTCTTTCTATATCCATTTAATTATCAAAACCATAAATCATGTTTTTCCCCTTTTTATGCAAAATGTCTGCAATAGGTTTCCAGTTGTAAATGCATGTAAATATTGTTTTTTTCTCCTCCAATCAAGTCAATTTAGTGATTTCCCTCCTGCCCACCCAGCAGTTTGAAACCATCCAACATTGTGAGTACAGGAACAAGTACCACTTGGGAGGGGAAAAACCCAGCTGCCTTTGTGTGCCGGCACTGGACTTGGCCTGACAGAAGACGAAGCAAGGTGAGACTGGCGGAGGAGCCCGCAAGAGCCAGCAACCTAAGCGCCACTATTGTGGTCAGCTGGTGTAAAGCTAGTTCACTCCCCGCCATGCACTAAGGATAGGCGCATAAGCACTGAACAGAATGAACCAGCAATTTAGGCTGTCAGGAGGACTGCACTGTGTGTCTAGCATGTGTAGATTTCCCTAACATTGCATGCCATTCACTAAATAAATAAATCTCAGATTATAACATAAATGTCCATACTTTCAATCACATATTCTCTCATTGTTCTATTTGTATATTACAATCAAAATTGTGGCCAATTTAACTGTACATTCTTTGACCTTTTTTCTTTTTGAATTTCAATAAAAGCTTATACATTTTAGCAATTACACATTCATCATTTGTACACAATTCCATTTCAAATTCTTACATTGTTCAATACCATGAATTTTTTGCCTACATTTTTCTGATAACTAAGTAATAAAACCATTGGTAACAATGTCCGTCTCTCATCAGGGTTTTATTTTGGCATTTCATGATATGTTAACTATCTTTGCATATTGTGTATAAAATGCTTCTTGTACTGAAATTCATAAGTGTGTTTTGGGCACAGCCTGGTTTGTATCTATTCCTTCTCAATATGGCACATTTAACACAATGATTTTTGAAATCTACATTTACTTTGACTTTGTTGTATTATAAATAGCCATGTCACCCAAATCTCAGATCATGTCCTTCTAACACTAAATATCTTTTATTTCTCAGTAATATCCACTCTTTCATTGAAACCACACAATAAGCTGCAAAATACACTTTCAGATCAGGTAAAGGTAAACCCAGTCCTCTTCTTTCCTTTGCATGTTGTAGCACTTTATCCTTAGCTCCTAGTTTTTTCTCTTGCCATCAGGGGTGGGTTCTTACTTACCTCGCTGCCGGTTCGCTGCCTCCCACGCGCTGTGGGCGCACCTTGCGGGCGTGTGCATGTGCAGTACAAAAAAAACCTGATTAAAAAAAAAAGATGCCGATGCATGCGCAGTGCCGGAAACTCGGCTTCTGTGCATGCGCAGAAGAAAAACAGCTCAATTAAAAAAAAATTTTTTAAAAAAAGATGGTGGCGCCCACGGAGCAGAACCAGCTCCGTGACGTCACCAGCGGCCTACTACCTACTCAGTAGAACCAGTCCAAACCGGTAGGAACCTGTCTCTGAGTTGCCCATGTGGGGGTAAACCTCTCACTGCATGGCATGTTTTTGGGCTTTTCCATAAAAAGATTTCTATCAGGACCACTGCTTGAAATATAACATGCAGTCAAGTTTTTGTATTTTATTAAGCATAAGTGAGTCAGAAAACATACACCTAACCTACATCTGGATTATCTATACACTGAATGGAGCTGCCATTTCCATACATTAGAAACTACTAGATGTGGCATGGTGTATTTATTTTTAAGCACTCGCGAGCAGGAGACTGAGTCATGGTAAAGACATGTGGTTAGTTCTGCTTCCTTTCCCCCTTTTTTAGTTTGAACTATGTTAAATAGCCTGCCCAGAACATAGAAAAATGTAATTATAAAAATGTGATCTGCTAACTTGGATTGTGTCACAATCTAACTATCCTGTTACTATATGATCATACTCTTTCAAACATATGACTTACTCTTCCTCTACCAATTCTCATAATTATACTGGTACTTGAGTCAAAATAGTGATGAGCACAATACAGCACAATTCCAAAGTCACTTGAATTGTAATGTCACTCATTCCCCAATATTTAATGTTGTTGACTGATGGAATGATAGATATAGATAGCCTTTTAAAAAAGAAATGTATTTTTACGGGTGCCCCTAGTATTTCTACATGGCGATTGGAGGGAAGAGTTGTAGAAAAAAAACTTTTGGCGTGTGATATATTTTGAGGAAAAAATAATAACAGCTTTCCAAAGATTTCAATGCTTATATTTTTCAGACCTTAACTGTATTAAAAACTCTGTTGAGTCATATTTTGTGATCATACATTAAGGCACCAGGCTTGAAAGCAGGAGTGAGTTCTAGTTCTGCCTTAGAGATAGAAAGCCAGCCTACTGATCCAGGGCCAGTCCCTCTCTCTGAGGCCTACTCAACTCACATAGTTTTTGTTGTTGTTGTTGTGAGGAAAATAGGAAGAAGGATGTATGTTGCATGTGTTTGCCTTATTTGTAAAAATAATAAAGGCTGGATACAAATAAATAAAAACAAACATACTTTATAACCTATACCACATTTTAATTATACCAGGTAGAGCAGACGTATGACTTTACACATTGCCAGGAATGTCTTCTTGGTTTCTTATTTTTAGGAATCCCAAGCAGAGGTCCTCATGTCTTGTTTGAATTACACACTGTATTTAATCATTATATCAACACCTGTATTGCATGTGATATTTTAAAGCAACATGATTAGTCACCTATGATTTGGTTCAGTTTTTATGACTCTTTTGTGGCACAGCAAGGAGCAAGCATAATGCCCTTTGTTAATGATTATGGCCAGAGTTAGCACATATGATGGTCATACATATATATATCAAGGAGGAATAACTTGGTATTAGCACCAAGGCATCTAAGGCTAAATTGTATAAGGTGCAAACTAATCATCACTGAATTCAATGGGCAGCAAGACCAAGATATTGAAGAAGTTAAGACATTTTGTTTCGTTAAGCTAATCAAATTAGTCCCATTATTTTAATGTACTTTTTTTTGGGGGGGGGGGTTGTGCGGAACTTTTCAGACATATTCTTTAATATTTTGTTAAAAACATCAGACTCTTAACTCCAGCTGAAATCACGAGTCATTATGTTCTTTCTGGTTTGTGTGTGTAATGTTATTATCTATGAATTAAGTTGCACTTCATTGCAGGCAAAACTCTGCGCTCTTTGAAGAACTAATATTCTAGCTCTTAACTGTGTGCTCTTTTAATTATTAAAATATACCAGTACATTTTATTACATTTGATAACTCGGCGCCACCTTTGAAGGTTTTCATTTTAATGTTAAATGTTGCCCATACAGTATTGGCAAAGATGTTGCCAGACTACTGTACTCAAGATTCAGGGGTCATATTTTTTTTAAAAAACCTTTAAAAATACACAACATTCACAGAGGCATTGTATTAAACAAAAATACAAGTAGGAAAAATTGCTTGTTGGCACCCCTTTTGATAACCTAACCAACTTTTTCTCAAATGTGGTTTTCTTCCAAAGCAATACAGTAAAACCACCACAAGCACATTGCAGGTTCAGTAGCTTTATCGGTGACCTGTTAGTTATTATCACCTAACTGAGCTGTTCTAGAATAAATTCTTATTGTAACACATCTCAAATATTCAGCCTTTGGGATGTCTTTTCTTAACGTAGGAAAAAATAAACGTACATATCAGGACTGACTGTTCTTCACTACAGTTTTACTTTGAAATAGAAGCAGCTAAGAGAATGTGCTAGAAAGATTCTATCAGCAGTTGGAGAAATAACTCCGAGACAACTTAGAATGTATTTTTTAAAAACAAAAATACAGCAGAATTTCCCTGTACTTTGAGTTAGCTCAGCTAATTTGTGTAACATGTTCCTAGATTGTATGAATGCATTATCCATACACACACACACACAAAACAGCCTTATGGAGTTTGCTGGATAATTGTAACCTTGCTATTTATAATTCAAATTGTAAGGAGTCTGCCCTTAATTCCAGAGACACTTAACATCTCAACAGTAACTACACTGTTATTCTCCATTTCCCATCTTACTCCATAAAGTTTAATTTCTTGATTTTTGAAATAGGAGTTTTCGAAATAGGAAAGTATTCAAAACACTAATGGGAAGATGATTGACCAGTGGTGTCCAATCTTGGCAACTTTTAAGACCTATGGACTTAAAACTCCCAGAATTTCACAGCCAACCATGTTGTTGAAGTACACAAATCTTAAAGTTGCCAAGGTTGGACACCCTTGATTTAGACCTTCCTACTCATGAGCGGATTCTTGTTAGTTGCAATATTGTCTAGTGAAGACATGCATTTCAGCTTGTAAATTCCTAAACCCAACCCAAGCCATTTTCAATTTAAAAGATTTCTAGTAGGACTGAGAATTTTTTTTTCACAAGCACAGACAGAACACAAGTTGTACTTTATAGAAGACAGATTCGCCTATTGAAATACTGTAATGCTTGCTGAGATCCAAGAAATACTTCACAAAGTTCACAACAAAATGAACATCAGGGGAAAAAAACATCTGAAGTTCTTATATTTTACTTTTGTACACAAAGTCATAGTTCTGTTTCTGCCTACTCCCTTTGCTGGTTCTTCAGAGCCTGATTTCAGCCTTTATAAAACAAAGTTTACTATGGTGCTAAGCAACATATTTGATTCCATTCCAAGAACTGTAAACGCCCATCTCATCCCAACTTGAAATCAGCATGCCGACTGAACAGCATCATACTGAGTTCAATGGCGTATCAGACCTTTTACACATATTATCATAAGAAGTGTTACAAAACTGCTCTTTGATGTTACAACAACATACAACACAAATAGATCAAATTAGTTTACAGGCCTTAGAAAAAGCCTAAAGCTCCACTCTTGCTCCAGTCTTCTGTACTGTGGAAATGGTAGGGCTAATTGGATATGGTAGTGCCTGTAGTCCTGAATGGTGTTCTCATATGGAAGGATCTACGCAGGTTTTTATTTGAGATAAGGACCCCCTTCCCCCCCTTTAAGGTAAACTTTATTGGAGACCTCCTGATTTTACACTTCATAGCACCATCTCCAACACACATAATGGCGAACCTATGGCACGTGTGCCACAGGTGGCACCTGGAACCATATCTGAGGGCACGCGAGGCATTGCCCTATGTCAGCTCCAGCACGCATGTGCACACTGGCAGGCTAAATTTCAGCCTTCCAGAGGGTGGGGGAGGCCATTTCCGCCCTCCCCAGGCTTCAGGAAAGCCTCCAGAGCCTGTGGATGGAGAAAAACAGATCCAACGGGCCTACTGGAAGTTTGGAAACAAACTTCCGATAGGCCCATTGGGCCATTTTTAGCCCTCCGCAGGCTTCAGGAGGATTTCCTGAAGCCTGGGGAGGGCGAAAACAGTCCAACGGGCTTACCAGAAGTCCGGAGGCTTCAGTGAGGCCTGCGCGCATACGTGGGGGTGGGGGGCAACAGCAGCGTGGAGTGGTGGTGGTTGTGCGCGTATATACGGAGGGAGAGGACATTATATTATGGGTGTGGACACACACGTGTTATCATGCACACACACACTCTTTTGGCATCCGAGCAAAAAAAGGTTTGCCATCACTGTCCTACACTATTAGAAAACGATTTAAGCTCTTCTGTAAGGTGCATGCTATGAGAAAATTAGCTTTCTTCATGTTGTTTCCTAGCTTTAAATCCAAAGTATGGAATTGAAATGCTCATTTACTGAATTTTATGCCTCATGAATCCAGCATCAATTTAGTTATCAAGAATATTCTCTTAAAACTGACACACAGGAACATGTATATCAAAATAGCCAGATACTGAAGAGCTGTCCTAGAACAGCAGCATCCTTCTGCATTATAAATAATTGCACAGAAGGTATTTTTCTAGAAATAGGTGTGCCACTAATATATTGCAGCAGCCTCTGGCAGCTTGCTTGGTTTCTATACTGGGTCAAAGGAGGCACACAGGGACTCTATTCCTCGTCTGTTAAGTCTGACTCACCCACATGAATGCAATTTCTTGTCACCTGTAACTATTGGGCGAGTGCTCAAATACAAAGCTTGCTTTGGCATAATTTTTAACAACACATTATCATGAGGCATCAGTGTAACCAACTTCTTTAGCTGACCTATATACAAACACTGTTTTACAATATCAGTGTACTACTATATTATTTAACCAATAAACCAAGACCACAACAGTAATTGAATTTTAAAGAATTTTAATACAAACTTAATATAAACTATTTCAGTCCCTCTCTTTAACATAAGACATTGACTCAAAATACTTTTATACCTTTTTCAAGTATTGCACAATGTAGGTACAAAATTAATATTTACGATTACATTTTCTTCCATAATATATAGCAAAAAATCTTTAAACTTTTTAACAGAAAATACAATTTGTGTTTCTTTCTTGGAAAAGTTTTCCATACAGTTTGAATTCCACCACTTAAGGAATATTTGTACACTTTTTAGAACTGATGTTTTTTTAAGATGGATTTTATAATTTCAGTAAAAAAAATACAACATGAAGCTGCTGCAGTTGTCACAGATCACTGTAGTAAAAAGATAAAAATGCAATACCATGTTGTAGAAACAATATATACTCTGATATTTTACAAACTTTGTACTAAATTAAATTATACAATTAGAAAAGACCAATAAACCCATTTATTAGTGCCAATTTTTTACGTATAAAAAATCAGCTGTCCTTGCTATATCTTAAATACTGTAAGAGGCCATATCTTGAATATATTTAATGTACAGTCAGTAAAAAATAACTTTGTGCTTGGTTGGCAAATGAAAAAAAGATGCATGTTGTCCTTATCTAACCAAGCTTGAATGTATTCATACTACAAGCTTTTTAGAAAAAACTCAAGAGGTGAAAAAGTTAACACCCTTGGGTACGTGCATTTCAACTTGTACAATATGATTTGTATTTTTGTTTAGTTAGCCATAACAGGCTGGAATTGCTGGTTAGAGTACTGCATGCTATTTAAACTGAAATTCAAGCCATCCACAAAAGACTTTTCATTTAGACCTCCATAGGCTGCAAACATATCAAAGGCATTACTGTACTGGAGAGGACTAAGGTTAAGGGGATTGTCTCCAGGGAACAGGTTGTTTGTACTACCTTGGCCCTGTACATTAGGGAAAATGAATTCCTTTGCGTTAGGAGAAAGGGCAGATGTTTTCTGCTGCTGTTGTGATGGTTGTTGCTGTTGTGAAGCCTGCTGGCTGTTGAGGCCAAGACCATAGAGAGAGTGCATGGAGGATGAAAGAGCTTTCTGTTTCAGCAGATCGTTGACATTCAAGCCAAGATTAGTGGGAGAAGTGCGGGCGACCTTGTTGGTACGGCTGCTGTTCTTCATTTTGGTTGAGCCAAACTTGGTGGCAGCAAACGTGGCAGTGGTGAACGTTAAAGGCTGAGTGGAACGGGGCATGAAGGTTGGGCTCACAGTGGCAGAATGACCAATGGGAGGCGAAGGAGAGCTTGATACAGATGATGTGGGGTCGCTAATTGGCATGAACACCTGGGCCTCTGGGTTAAAGCTATTCTTGATTTCTTTATCTAGTTCACATCCATTTTCACTGGAATCATCCACATAAAGCACTTTCACTGGTCCCTTTTCACCAATTTGGTATGAAACCTCAAATGGGTCAATCCAAACACTAAGATCCTGAGGCAGATTGCCACGAACATCATCAATGTCCAAACCACTCTCTTTGGATGCTTGTTCAATGACTGGGTCCACTTTTTCGCCTACATGTATACATCTAAACCCTGATCCTTTATATGGCTTATCTGGATACCAGTGCCCTTCATACTTTTTCTTAAGTAGTCTTTCAAGTTCTTCACCAAAAATGTTCACACGTCGTCTGGGAAGCTTATTGTACAAATATGAGATAATAAAATTGAGTGCTACTTGTATTTCAAGCTGCATAGCTGCTACAGCACAAAATTACAGTCTCTGCTTCAAACCACAACGATCAGGAAAAAAAAGTTCAAAATACCACAGGAAAGCAAAAATTGTTTTCAAAGTGCTGATTTTAGTTGATAATTATTCTTCACCTTGAGTAGTGTTGTTCCTTCACGAGAGGGTAAAAAAGAAAAATCCACATAAGAAAAGTACAAGAGAAAATGAGCAAGGCCTATTAAATTCACACTTTCCCTAAAGCAAGCTACATTTCTTACAGGCAATATCTGCAATACTGTTTGGTACTATTTTCGCAAATACTACGTAGGCTAATTAGGTTAAATAATCCAAATACAAACTACTATAAAAAGCACCAATAACATGTCTGGAAGTATAACATTCCAAAACCTGAATTTTGTATAATTGTGTCTTTAATATCTAACTGGAACCATAAAAAGCCTACCAAACATTCTGTACCAAACCTACTTCTTAGGGTTCATAGAATTCAATTGTAATATTTAGTATTATTTTCTCTACTTAGATTAAAATAGTCCCACAGTCCCTTCTGTTAAAAACTATAAAGCTGTCTAATATATTTGCAATATTTGCAATATTGCTTCAGCTGAGTCAGAAATGTCATAATCTTTTTGGGAGGTTAAAAAAACTTCCAGAAAAAGCTTCCAGAATCATTTTTATTATTTAGGTATAGGCATGACATGTACGTTCACTACAGAGAAAAAAGTGAAGAAATCACTCTAATTCTACAACATCTATTAAAATTACTAAATCGAAACCCCTTGGGAGGATGAGGGGGGTGGAATCATTCCATAATAGAAAAAGTCCTAGAACCCAGAACATACAATCCTTACAGGAATCGTTTTCCTTCAATTATGAAGCAGTCAAACAACTTTAATTACAAATTAAAATGAAAAGGTAAATGTGAACCTACTTGAAAATTATACTGCCAGCTTTTAAATTGATTTCCCTATTTAAGTTCCATCTTTAAGCAGCTAATAAAAATTAATAGTTGCATTTCTTCCTTCCATATTTTTGGTTTTTTCACTGCATTGCCACGGTTAGTTTGAAATCTATCAAGTTTATAAACCACAGAAAAAAATCTACTTCAAAATTCCTAAAATTTGCAATGGCTGATTTCAGGTCATCTAAAGACATTTCCTTTTGCCCTCTTTACATGATAAGAGAACCACCAGCTGATAAGGCAACCTTTAAAACGTTTTGCTACATCAGCAGTGGGTGGGGATAGGGAAAGATCAAGGGCAAACAGAAGGTATTTACAAATGACATATGTAAGGTACAGAAGAACTGATTGAGGAAGCTATTTAAAATTATGTATCCATTCCTTTAACTCCCTTGCACCGCAGGAAAGATATTGCCCACGGAGGGTAGGTGCTGTACAGTATGGCACAAAAAGACTAAAATATTTCAAACGCCTTATCTATTTTTAACACAAGCCTTTTAAAATCAGTTAACCCGGTTAATTACATCAATCATAGTAGTGGTGGTGATAGAGAGCTGGAGAAAAGCAAGTATCTTAAGCAGAGTAGTACAGCATTACATAATCAGGCAGTTGAGTCTCATTAGATTTCTGCTCACAGCTCTCCAGCAGCAGGAGGAAAGTGTTTTCTATAAAGGGGGGGAAATGATTGGCCAAGGCCTCCCTCCCCCCCAACCCTCCCTCCCTCCCTCTTAAACCAAGCCCAACCAAATTCTCTGTCGTCTCATTCCCAATCTATTTTTGCCCTTTATACCATATGGGACAGGAAGAGACTTCGCAAAAAAGTGATACAACTGTGGCAATGCTACGGGGTTATTTAGCTCAGAAGCCCTCTCCCCACCCGCTCCTATTGTCTGGGGTTTTGCTTTTTTTTTTAAAAACCCATCTCTTTTTCCCGTATAAAAACCGGCCGTCTCCCTACCTTAAGAAACCTCCAATCCTGCCAAAAAGGAAAAAAAAGACACATCCCCCCCCTTTTTTTTTCCACCGTATGGCTAAAGCGCTACAAACCACTTACGCGTACAACAAAAATCGGCCTGTCAGCCAACACCTCCTCAAACCCCCCCGCCCCCTTTTCCAGGGGGCCATTTCTTAAGGCAGGCCGGTCCCCTCCCGTCGCCCCAGCTCTCCGCCCCGCGGGATGGGGGCCAAACCCTCCAACTGCCCTCGCCGAGCCGCCCCTCCAGCCCCCTCCCACCCCGCGGCTACT